>CAUYRH010131800.1:0-22396 GCA_963574655.1 Perodicticus potto
ATCTTTTTTTTTTTTTTTGAGACAGAGCCTCAAGCCGTCACCCTGGATAGAGTGCCGTGGCATTACAGCTCACAGCAACCTCCAATTCCTGGGCTCAAGCAAGTCTCCTGCCTCTGCCTCCCAAGTAGCTGGGACTACAGGCGCCTGCCACAACGCCCGGCCATTTTTTTGGTTGCAGTCGTCATTGTTGTTTGGCGGGCCCAGGCTGGATTCGAACCCGCCAGCTCAGGTGTACGTGGCTGGCACCTTAGCCCGTTGAGCCACAGGCGCCGAGCCGGTATATCTTAAAGTAAAAAAATTAACCAATTTTTATTGTAAATAGAGTTAAGTAGCCTCTGTATATGCAGAACAGCACAAGTATGAGGAAAAAGTACAAGGACTTGGGATCTTCTGAATATTCCCTATGCTCAAGGGGCTTTCTTTCCAATCTCTTCTCCCATACGGTCTCTGCTGGGGTCTTTTACCTGTATTTACCAAAACACTCACATTTTCTTTCTTTTCTTTTTTTTTTTTTTTTGAGACAGAGCCTCAAGCTGTCACCCTGGATAGAGTGCAATGGCATCACAGCTCACAGCAACCTCCAATTCCTGGGCTTAAGTGAGTCTCCTGCCTCTGTCTCCCAAGTAGCTGGAACTACAGGCGCCCGCCACAACGCCTGGCCATTTTTTTTTTTTTGGTTGCAGTCGTCATTGTTGTTTGGCAGGCCCAGGCTGGATTTGAACCTGCCAGCTCAGGTGTACGTGGCTGGCGCCTCAGAAGGTTGAGCCACAGGCGCCGAGCCAACACTCACATTTTCACTTTGGAACATCATACCCAAAGTCCTTTTAGAGAGTACTGACTGAAGGATTTGATATGGAAGAATAAAAATGTAGAAAATGCAAGTTCTTAAAGAATTCAAGATATAGAAAGGATTCGAGATATGGAAAGAAGGATCTGAGATTTTGGAGAATAAGAGATGAGAAAATTCAAGACACAGGTAGGAAAGAAGCCTTGAAGGAATTTGCCGGCCACTCTTATCTTTATGTTTGCTAATATAGCATGAGAGGATCTTAAGTTTTTAGTTTATTGCACAAGCAGATACTGAACCAACACTAACTTAAGCTGGTGTAATCTGTTTTCCAATAAGAAAATATTTAAAAATCTCCATGTATTGTATCCAAAAATCTCCATGTCTCTGTGAGAGAAACTATACTGGTAAACATTATAAATCCTTTTTATTATAGAAGGCAAGAACCCAGACAAGACCTCACTTGATAAATCATCAAACCTTTTGCAAATGGCTACCCTTACATTGTTGAAGTATTTCCATCCCTTCTGCAGGTGAGCAGAGATCCCCAGATGCCATTTGATTTGCTTGGGATTCTTATCTATGCAATCAAGTGAAAAGAAAACAAACAAAAAAAAAATGAATAGACAGCTGGTTGCTCCAGGTGAAACTACCTTAGGAAGGAACTTCAGGGATGCCTTTTATAGAGGGGACAACTATATCACATATCTAGGGGCCCGAGCTCTTATACAGGGTATCTCAAAGGTTGCCCTACATACATACATAGAGAAAAGGGTAAATTGTAGCTAAATGTACTTTCATTTATAAAATACTAAATACAAAATTTTATAAAATGTTTCTCTTTGTGTTGATATATATTAAAATATAAGAATTTGTACAGGTTTTATTGACAGACTTACAAGTGCCAAAACATTTTGTATTCTAAGCACATAAATGTGTCCATTTGCTCCAAGCTGTCCAAAAGGAGTCTCCTACAAAGGAAAAAAACTCCAGTTCACTAGAGGATAAACAAGAGGATGCTCACCACCACCATTATGTCAAAGTTAAAACTGAGCTGCTACTTTGCCAGTTATAAGTGAACTGCAGAAAGGGAGAAAGAAAAAAAAATCAAAGTCTGCTTTCTTTCCCCCAGTCAAATAACTCAGCTATCAAATTCCATAATAGTTTTTTTTTTTTGCTTCTTTAACTTGTCCTTTCATCTAAGATCTGCTGTTAGTTTTTGATCATTAACTCTAGAATCATACTTCAGGAGTGACAAATTATTCTACTCTTGAACAAAAACAACTGATTTTCACATAACAGCATTAGCAAAGAGCACCTGGAGGAAAGAGCATAACAAGACTGACAGTGAGGTCAGTGCCAACAGAGTACTGTAATGCAAAGGTGTAGTTAATGTAGCTGCAGCTGGGGATGTGAGCTATGGGTGTTGTGCCAGCACATGGAGTACACTGAAAAGAATGACATCAACAATAAGGGGAAGTTAAGACAGACAAAATTTTTCCCCAGACATTATTTTCTGGGTTTGTACTCCACCCCCTTCTCTTGTAGGATATCAAACTCCAAAGCCCAGCACAGCGTTCCCCAAAGCAGAACAGACATTGAAGGTTATTATGATTTAACACTTCATATTCACAGAACATTTGGTTTACACACTCATTTTATGAGTTACATCAAAGTAACTACTCATTTGTTGTGTAACATGGTTTAGAGGGGGAGGCTTCCAAGGAGGCAAAATGGTAGGACTTAATTTGCAGCCCTTGGTTCTGTGTGAATTTAAGGGAAATTCTATTTTTGTGCCCAACTTTTTTCCACCTGCAAAATTGAGATAACGACTCCTGCCTTGAATGAAACATTAAGAATTAATAACACAATCGATTTGTCAACAAAAGTCACTAAACTCAGCGTCTTAACAATTCTGTTTATCGTAGATCTAAGCCTGCAAATTCAGTTTTGCAGGCAAATTTTGCATAAGGCAATCAAGACCAACCTAAATTTCAATAACTCAGCTGTTCTTCCCTTCCCAGGGGAAACTGCCCACTTGGGGCTCCCCCTTTTTAGGAGGGGGCGCTTTTCTTTACCCCTTTTTAAAGGTTACAGGGCGTGAACGGCAATCAAGCTCTATTCTCCACCCTCTGCACTCGGACGTGTTAAAACGCTGCTACAGGGACGCAAGCATTAAATGTTCTGACTCAGGCGTCTTTTAAATTCTTAGAGCTGTCTTTACACGCTGCACTGAACGTTAAATTGATTTTACAGGTATTTTCACAAGATGTGACCCTTACAGGGCCCGAGATGAATCAAAATGCAGAACGGGCTCTCCGGCGCCTACTTCCATTCTGTCTGGGCGGCCAAGGATTCCCAAGGGCGAGGACCGCCGTGGCGGCCGGAGACCGGGGGCTGGCCACACTGACTCTCCCAGCTCTCCTCCCCGCAGCGCCGCCCGCCCAACTTCTGAAGCAAACCTGCACACCCTGGGGCAGCTGAAGCAACCGAGGCACTGCCGAGGAGGCTGAGACGGGCTGGCCGGCAGCGTCTACACCGAGACCCTGCCAGCGCCAGGGCTCCGGAACCTCACACTCCAGCCTCGCGCAGGGGCTGGGGGAACCGAGGTCGGGGGGCACCGCACAGGAAGGCCCAGGAAAGGAAGAGGCCGCAAGGGAGGAAGGGGTGGGCGGGGCCTTACTCGAGGCGGGAAAGGCAGGCCCCGCCCCTCGCCAAATGTGTGCTCCTGGACTCAACCGTCGGCCAACCCGGGTGGTGGAACCCCGCCTGGGGAAGATGGACGTCTCAGGGGGCTGCTTTGCCCTTTCTCTTTAGTCTCTCCACCATCGAAGGGCAAATGTTGAGAAAATGGTAATAATTGCTAACATTTATTGTGGGCCCACGCTGAGTCAGGCACTACACCAAGGGTTTTGCCCTACCTCATTCAGTTTCTACAATACCCTCTGAGGAAGTCACTATCATATCCGTTTTACAGAGGGGGAAACTAAGGCACAAAGAGGTTTAAGGTCGCCGTTCGCAGGATGTAATCCTGTCCCGGTGGCGCTCTGAATCTTCTCAGGCCTGCCGCCTACTGCCTTCCCGCGCCCTGCCGGCTCCTCTCCTGGGCATGGCTTGCCAGCCCAGTCCTGTGCTTGGCACTGTTCACAGACCCCCTGTTCAAGAGGTCGGCTTCCTCTTGAGTTTCCTCCCCCAGGCTCCTCTACCTCCTCGTTTATCTTTTATTCTTCATTCATTTATGTCCTAATCTTAAACCCAACTCCCACTCACCCCACGTCCTCTTTTTTGGAAAGTTGACTGGCATCTAGTCAGGAGGTGAATTATTTGTAAAAATAAGAAAAGCCAGGTGTGGTGATGACTGTTAGGAGGCTGACACAGAGGCAGGAGGATTGCTTGAGCCCAGGTGTTCTAGGTTGGAGATTACAGTGAGCTATGATCCAGCCATTGCACTCCAGCCTGGGTGACAGAGTGAGAGACTCTGTCCCTAAAAAAAAAAAAAGAAAGAAAATATTTGATGCTAAGTAGACTGCTCTAAGAATATAAAATCTCTTGTATCAGGGAAGCTGATAGCTTAGGGTGGGAAGGAATCTCAGGGATAGGTGTGTTGGGAGATGGAGAGTTTCACGTCTTTAGCATCAGCTAGAAACCTCTACTAGCATACTTAGAGGAATGGTATGGTCCAGTGCAGAAATGTCATATCCTTGATCAGCTCATCAGCTGCCCCCTTTCATGTTTACTATTAGAGTGCTGCTGTCATTTTCTAAGGCTTTTAAAAATCATTTATGCTTCCTCAACTCCATAGTGCAGCGACATTAAATATCAGGCATAATGTCCCTAACAAATGGCACTTGGAACAAAACAGCAACCTTGCTTTGGTGACTCAGAGCTGATCGGAAATCTACTGAAATTTTGTCTTCCAGATTTGACAAGTTCTCTAATATGGTACTATTTCGATTTGGCTAAAGTACTTGGGAATGAGAAAGTGAAGGGTGCAGAAGGCTGTCTTCACACAGGGGTCCTCGAACTACGGCCCTTGGGCCACATGAGGCGCTGTGAATTGTATTTGTTCCCATTTTTTTTTTACTTCAAAATAAGATATGTGCAGTGTGCATAGGAATTTGTTCATAGTTTTTTTTTTTTTTAAACTATAGTCCGGCCCTCCAACGGTCTGAGGGACAGTGAATTGGCCCCCTGTTTAAAAAGTTTGAGGACGCCTGATAGGAGGATAAGGGGATAGTGATGGGAAGCCTTGAATTAAATCAGACCTTCATGTGCAATTACCTGTTCTGACTCTGTTTCTAATAAGCTATGTGACCTTGGGCTTCAGGTTCCTTATCTGTCAAAAGGAAGAAATAACTTATTTTTAGCTCCTCCAATCTCATTGTGTTGATGTAATGATCAAATGAGATAATGGCTATGAAAGTGCACTGGAAAGACTATAAAAGTGGGGTGTTTTAAAGTGACACTCATTAAGCACGTATTAAGTGCCTTGAGAGAGACACAAAGATAAATATGACACAGTTCCTGCCCTGAAGTTCATAATCTAGTTTAGAAGATAAGACATATGCACATGGAAAGCGAATAATACAAGGCAGCAAATAAGTGTCAGAAGAGCAGTTTAGATTATTAATATTAGAGAAACTTGAAGAAGGTATAGAATTCTTTCTGCAAAAATAGATGGGAAAGACTATGAAATAAATCTTATTTTCATTGAGTTTGAAAGGATAGAGAAAATGTGGATCATTTAGAATGGAGGAAACAATCCAGCAAATGAAAGCAAAGACAGAGAGTATAAGCTGCATTCTAGGTCCAAGAGACAGGAACAGCAAATGAAGTGAAGGATTTTATAGGCCAACTCCGAGCCTACAGACCATCGTGGCAGTTAAAAATGCAGCAAAGTACTGAGAAAAGATTCACAATCAGATACCATCTGGTGTCCTTGAGCAAGAAAGAACTGCAAGAGAGATCCTAGAATTCATTCATATTCTCTCCTCTCTGTCCTCTCCCTCTCTTCCTCTTTTTTTCCAGATTTTTTTTTTTGAAAAAATAGCTTCATCGATGTATTCTGGTATACAATATTTAAAGTGTAAAATTTAATAAGTTTTTTTTTTGTAGAGACAGAGTCTCACTTTATTGCCCTTGGTGGAGTGCCATGGCATTACACAGCTCACAGCAACCTCCAACTCCTGGGCTTAGGTGATTCTCTTGCCTCAGCCTCCCGAGTAGCTGGGACTACAGGCGCCCACCACAACGCCCAGATATTTTTCTGTTTTGCCCGTCACCTTCGGTATATGGGGCCGGCACCCTACTTGATGAGCCACAGGCGCCACCCAAAATTTAATAAGTTTTGATACTACTATACATCCATGAAACCATCACCAAAATCAAGATATTGAACGTATGTATGTATCACCCTCTAAAAGTTTACTTGACTGGGTGCGGTGGCTCACACTTATAATCCTAGAACTCTGGGAGGACAAGGTGGGTGCATTGCCTGAGCTCACAGGTTCAAGACCAGCCTGAGCAAGAGCAAGACCCCATCTCTAAAAAAAAAAAAAAAATAGCAGGGAATTGTGGCTGGTGCTGGTAGTCCCAGCTACACAGGAGGCTGAGACAAGATAATTGGTTTAGCCCAAAAGGTTGAGGTTGCTGTGAGCTGTGATACCATAGCACTCTACTGAGGGCAACAAAGAGAAACTCTGTCTCAAAGAAAAAAAAGTTTACTCGAGGGCAACTGGTGGGATCACACCTGCGGTGCATCTTAGTAGGGTACTGGTGAAACTTATTAAATGTAGAGTATCAATGTCTTTATATAGTGATTAAGAAAATACTATGAGGGCTATCTCTCACAGTACGATCAAAATGTTTCTGATTGTATATGAAGTACATTCTGCCCTATGATTGCACCAATGTACACAATTATGATTTAATAAAATTATTAAAAAAAAGAATTAAGAATTGTTCATATATATAGATAAACGCATAAAGAAACGAAATGTCCCATTTTCCAATCCCATGGGTTCGAAACACTAGTCACGTTAGTGTGCAATCTTGTCGTTTTTCACCCTATATTTACACAGGTACATATGTTTACACTTATCTGTATTTATGCTATTTTTAAAAATGCAATTGTTCGCTCTCTTTACACAATCCGTGAGCCTATATACACACATATACGTATTTCCCGTGGATATAAGTGGAATTTGTTTTTTGTACTTTTCCCTTGATGATCTGCATCTACTTCATTCTGTTTAACGGTGGCAGAGGAACACAGGTGCGCCATCATTTGTTCAACCATTTCTTGAAAATGTACACTGAAGTTGTTTCCATTTTTTTTTTTTTTTGTAATTATGAACAGTTCTTCACTGAACTCCATTAAGCTGTGGATGCATGTGATATGATTTTTACAGGATAGATTCTTAGAATTGGATTGCTGAGAAGTCTTATTTCACTTTCCTGGTAATGAACTATGAAAGTGCCTGCTTCCGCACACCCTCCACAGCACTCACAATCCCCACTCTTGGCCAATCCAGTTGGTGAGACACTGAATATCCGTGTTGCTTTAATTTGTATTTCGTGCTGCCAGCTGGGTTCGATACCTTTTCACGTTCACTGGCCATTTGTAATTGTGCTTCTTGGAGTTGCCTGTCCCTTTTCTTTTTTTCAGCTGGGTGGTCATTTTCTTATGAATTTGCTAGAAATATTTTTTCTAATGTCCTTTCTCCCCCTTTTTACATAAACAGTGCATATGCATTTTAGATGATATATATGGGCAAATTGTCCATAGTGCTACCCACACGGGATAACATTTTTGGCACACGTGCACTGTCAGTAGCATTAGTGAGGACACGGCAGCGTGCTGTCCATTCTGTACCACTCTCTCCGCACTCAACAATAAAGCCTCAACAGTTTTCTACACCTTTAAATGTTCAGCCACTTCTGAGGTTTTCACTTTCATCAAAGCCAAAACGAAAGAAGAAAACAAGGAAATAAAATTTAACTTTGAGAACGCAAAAAACAAATCCATGGAGAGCTGCTCCATCAGCTTCCCCTCGTAACTCACATCCCAGCCTGAGTAGTGATGACGGTGGGAATACAAAACAATGCCTTTGAATTGACTAGTGGAAAACAGCTGGAAGAAAAGTGATGGGAAAATTGCAACTATGTGTACAAACAGGATCCACTCTCCTAAATAGTCTTCAAAATAATATGTTGCATATATTCTAACCTTCACTGCAACTCCATGAGGTTGGGCTATCATTAATGCCATTTTACAGAGGAAGAAATGAGTGCAAAGACACTTTCTGTAAGTGACAACATTCAGGATGCAGAGTCGGAACAATCTCCTTCTGGAATCTGTGCTTGTAATCACTATACCACCTGCCTCATAGAAGTACAAAAGCAACAATGAAATCATTTGCACTTGGGTCACATGCTTTTAATGATTTTTTTCCCCCAAGAGGTTTCTTTTAAAATAATTTAAAATAGAATAAATGCAAAAGAATATTAATTATATATATTTGTATCTCTTAGTCTTTTGCTTTTAAAAAATAGTTTTACCGCACACATTTACTTCCCTAAAGATCAATTTAGGATTAAATGTTTTCATGTTACATGCACATGAAATGATACTCTTATTCTTCTTCAATTCCCCTTTTCATCTTTACCTTACATCCCAGAAACTCATTTATATTTTTACATTTTTTTTGTATATTATTCATTTTTTATTACTCTATAGTAGTCTCTGGTATAATTATAAGTTTTTCCATCTCTTCTATTACGGGTGGACATTTGGTTGTTTCTAGTTTTTATGTTATTACTGTTTCTTAAGTGGCTGTTCAACCCTTTTACCTATTTTTATACTTTGTAGTCTTTACTTCCTAATTTGAAAAAATGGATATACTTCTGCGTTTGTTGTTTATTCCCAATTTATATTTTGTCTTTTCAGTCTCATGGTATCTCTAGCTTAACAAATATTCCCTTTATAATTTGTGTTTTTTCCTGCTTTGTTCAAGGAATCTTTATGGACATAAGGTCAATAAGACATTCCTCAATATTGTTCTCTACACATTTGTGGTAATGCCCATCACACATTACCTCTTAAACTTGATTTTTGTGTGCAGATGATTGTCATGGGATTGTTTATTAATAATTCAACATTTTCCCACTAGTTTGCAATGATAGTGCAGATATTAATTGAGTTTCATATATATGTCTAAGTATCTTTACAAGTCCTGTGTTTGGTGACTTTATTTAATTTATCTAACCCTGTGCCAAAATCATTACTTTAAGGGCAATAACTTTAAAAGAATCGTAGATGGTAGTTACAGCCAAGTTAACATATGTCAAATGCTTAGAACAGTATCTGGCACAAAATAAATGTTTTATAAATACTTTCCACTATTATTATGAAATGTCTCGGCTATTCTTAGTTTTCTTTAATATCCCTTTAAATATATAAATCAGTGGGTTCTTTTAGATATTTTTGTATATAGTTATAAGATAGGTAAATACTGCCATTTGTCTTAATCCTTGCATTTTGAATCTATTTTATTTTTCTAGCCATATTTCCTATACCTAGTACAATGTAGAATAAATATGCTAGTGGCAGGCCCCACTGTTTTATTTCTGCTCTTGAAGAAATGCTTATCATTTCAGTAGTAAGTGTGATGTCTGCTACAGATATTCTGCAAACATCTAGATCCCTTTAAGGCATTTCCTTCCTATTCAGTGTTTTCTAGTCATAGGTTTTTCTAAGATTTCTTTAAAAATTATGAATTTGTCTTGAATCTTATCAAACGTTTTTCCTATTTCTATTAAGGTGATCATATGATTTATCTGCTTGAATCTGTTAATATGATTTATATTAAGTGGTTTCTTTTTTGTTGGTATTGTTTGACCAGCTTTGATTACATGAAGATAATCTGGCCTGTTATCTGGTCTGTAATTCTCTTTCCCATCCTGGTCTTTTATTGCCAATGCTTATGCTTGCCTCATAATATAATTTAAAAGAAACATTCTGTGTGGTGGCTTACACCGATCATCCTAGCATTCTGGAAGGCCAAGGCAGGGGGTCATTTGAGCTCAGGAGTTTGAGACCAGCCTGAGCAAGAGTGAGACCCTCTCTCTTCCAAAAAAACAAAAAACTAGACATACCTAGCTGCGCTTTGTGGTGGGCGCCTGTAGTCCCAGCTATTTGGGAGGCTGAGGCAGGAGGATCCCTGAGGCCAGGAGTTTGAGGTTGCTGTGAGCCATGCTCATGACACAGTACTCGCCCAGGGCAATCGACTGTGCACCATTCCCCCCACCCCAAAAAAAAGAAAAAGATGTTTTCTGATATTTTCTATTACTTGGTTTTTAAATTGGCAGATAAAATTGTGTTTATTGTGTGTAACACGATGCTTTAAAGCATTTGCACACTGTGGAACGTCTAAATCCAGCCACTTATCCTATATGCTTTAGGTTATTCAGTCTTTATTTGGGGGGTGTGAACACTTAACGGTATTCACTGTCAGTATTTTTAGAAAATATAATATGTACATATCTCTTTTTTTTGTTAAAATCTGTAATAGTTCAAAACCTTTCCTGCAGCACTTCTGATTTTTCAAAGCCCATGGCAGGCCCACTTTCTTCTGTATACTGAAAGCAATCCGACAAAAAGGCTGGTCAGCCATTCCACAGTTAAAATGGAAATTAGGAATCTTTTTGACTAATTAGGTTTCAAACAGCTTTTGCATATACCGTATATTCATGGATGTTAAGAAGGCATTGTCACAATTAAGGTTTTTGAGAAAATCCTTTCCAAGAGGATGTTTTCCATCAACAAACAAGAAAAATTAAATGCCCGATTAACAAACATAATGTCCTCTTTAACAATTCTCAGCACTCTGGTAATTCTGTTAATATTACTGTGCTATCTACAATTCTTTCCTTTTGTTTCATGTTCTGAATAATTCAATTAAAAGTCTGACAAAGCAATAACAAGGGATTAAATGTTGTTGAATTATAATTCAAAATAAAAATATAAGCTCTTTGGGAACATTTATTTAGCATTCTACAAAATGTCTTCAAGTACCTGAGATTGTTGCATTTTACAAAACAAACAGTTCACTACTTCGTCAAGTTGTCTTGCTTCCTTTTTTTTTTTTTTTTTTTTTACCCAATTCCAATAATTAAGGAAAATAAAAATGTGTAAAACAGAATGAAGTTATTGCAAAATAGACCATTTTGGGAGGAATCTAAGATGTCTCTATTTTGCCTACATGGGAGGAACAATTGAGCTTTCCTTCCCTTTCTCTGAATTTCATGAAAAAAAAAAAAAAAGCTGGCACAGCTTCAGCACTGAACAGCCTAAGTACCTAGAAGACTCAGCCAGAAAGGCCTATAATTTTGAGCCTTCTATTGGGGGGCCATAAGTTCATGTGCAACTTTCAATATTAAAATTGCACATGAAATTTATGGCCACCTTGTATTTCAAAATTATTTTCACATAAGACAGAAGAACGCGACATAGATCTTATCCCTGGGGAGTGTTTAATGGAGACAAGAGAAGAGCAGTTGGCATTTGTGGCACAACATCGTGTGGTTGGTGGACAGCAGGGAGCTGGGAGGGAGGAAGGACACTGGTCAGATGTCAACAGCACGGGACTCAGCCCCTCCTCCTCCCACAAAGATACAATTCTGCTTCAGTTCTCTGAGCTCTCATCACAATTCATGAAGAAAGGGATAGTGAGGGCATGACCTGTTCTTGCCTCAAGATTAAAAGTAAATAATGTAACCTGGCGTAATGGTACAGGGGGGCTATGAAATAGTGGCTAACTGTGTAAGCGTCTAGTGCAGAGAGCCTGGTGACCAGTTACTTCCTGGCTGAAAGATTTTGGCCAAGCTGCTTCACTTTTCTATACCTCAATTTCCTCATCTACAAAATGGGGACAACAGCAGTACTAGCTCAGCGGGTAGTTTGAGAATTAAATAATACAATCTACCTAAAATGTTAACCCTTTTCCTGCAGTATTATAGCTCTTAAAAACAAAACAAAACAAAGCAAAAAAGCGAGAGCTATTTGTTATTAGCGATGTAAGTCAATCCTACAAATTCTTATAAAAAGAAAGTAGTGATGATTCTGAAAGAATCCGAAAAGCTACGAGGCAGATTCAAACAAGAAAAATGCTAAGTAAGCAAAAAAGCGAAAAAGAACGTAATTATAGAAACAGAATGATAAATGATCAGAAATGTTCTTAAAAAATTCAGTTGGAGAATACCACTTGCTGTCTTGGGAAGAGAAAGAGATAAGAATGGAACAGGGAATGTGACCAAATTAAAAAAAAAAAAAGAAGAAGCCATAAACAAAATGAAATCTCCTTTTTATCTGAAAAGAATTAGACTTTAGTACCATACTCGCTGGGGAACAGGTGGTGAGAAGGAAGAAATTAGATACTCAAACCACAGCCTTTAGTCCAAAATGCCACATTTAAACAGCTTCCTAATCTTAAGTTTAGCAATGGCATATAACCAATTTTTAAAAATAATCTAGTTCTTCAAGTTTATTCTCAGTTTATAATTTATACTGGAGTGTGTGTCTCTCATAACAATTTTACATTCATTCATCCAGATAGGAGTGGGCAACTTTTGTAGGCATTATCCCATTTGAAAAATCCAAGGTGATGTAAAAGTTTAGGATATGAGGATTAGTAAAATAGATTAGCTGATAAAATGAAAGATTTCTATTAGAAAGTTTTTTAAAGATGACAAGTTTTGTATTAAAATTGGCACTGGTCAAGGCATAGCCAGAAGTGAGCTACAGTTATTATTTTTTTTTTATCAGTCCATTTAGTTTCATTTCATTCTCTCTTTTTTTTTTTGTCCTTTTTTTTATTATTAAATCATAGCTGTGTACATTAGTGCAATCATGGGGTACAGTGTGCTGGATTCACATACACTCTGAAATATTTTCATCCAACTGTTTGACATAAACATCTGTGTTCTGTATTTAGTAGGTTTCACCTCTCCCCTCTCCCTTTCAAGATGCACCATAAGAGCTACAGTTATTAACGTTACAGGTCACAAAGTCAGGTGAGAAAAAAAAAAAACAAACTAACATCATGGTTTAGGGTTGTTTTCTACACTGACTTTAAAATATAATAATTTACCTGTGTTATGTCATAAGTGAAATCAAATTGATAAGTCGTTCAAAAGAGATAGATACAGTGCACTTTTAAAAATTAACGTACATGTCAAAGGCATGTAAAATAAGAGCTGGGCCTCATGAAGGCAGAGCCATCTAGGAATTAAATGAATGAAACTCTACAGAGAGAACTTACAGAAAAGCCACTGTATTTGGTAGAATCAGCTATCTGGAGTCATGGCCTTCAGGAAAAAAACCTGTGGGTGGTTTTTGGAACTCTGTATTCATACCTCCGATTCTGTCACCATGAATATTATTCCTATGACATCCTTTAGAGACACATGCATTCCAGTTATCACATTTACTTTTTTGCTTTCAGTTTTATTAGCTTCCTTTTAAATCTTCATAGTTCTTTGAAGATTTCTGTTCCTCCCTCTCCAAACGTGGAAGAAAATAACTAAAATTTTGAAGCTGCAAATAAATAAGAGCCTAATTAGAGCATTTTGCTACATCTGGAAGTTGACAGGACATTTGACTTGTGATGGTAGGTGCTTAAAATGAACTACAGTCAAAGTTGGAGAGTTTATGCTAAAAGGTCAAGCAGTAAAGCTAAAATAAGTTGTTTCTGTAGAGTTTGTAAAATGATATTACAGGAACCAATGATTCTTTTAAAAATAAACCTGACACAGGAAGAAGTTAAGATGCAGAATTCAAAGTGGCAAGAAAAGAAAAAAAAATAATGGAATGAGGTAAACACTTAACTGCAAGTTTGGAGACATGAAGAAGAGTGGAGAAATTAAAAACATCAAGGTCATCGAGTGTAAATACAGAGACAGAAGAAATCATGTAGACGGTAAAAAAACAGTAAACCAACTTTTTTGAGCTAGTGTAGCAATTAGTACTTAAAATAACAGCTACAATGAAAACAACATAACCTTTGAATAAAATGAAGCGAATAAAAAGAAAAGAATGAGAAAATACCAGAAGGAGAGAAAGAGAAAGTCAAGAGTGATTCAGGAGAAAAGAGCAAAAGAGATGACATCTATAAGAAGAGAAAAGTAGGCAGGCAAATAAAAACAGAGAAAAACACTTAAAAGGAATAAGGAACTAAACACTATACAGGGAAGAGTTCAATTGTCGATTTTAATGTAACTGACTCATATTACTTAATAAGTATACATATAATTCAATGACATTCAGCCACTGCAAGTCTTATAAAAATTCATAGCCACACCAGTGGTGAGGTTACTGTTTTTATTTTTAACTGTGACGCATAAATAGGGCCCAAGAAGCTGGCACATTCTTGGGTGTTTACTGACAAGGAGGTTTGAATTTCCTGATCTGATGTAGTGAGCTTTTCAAGCACAAAAATTGGAAGCACTTCTTAAATAACTGTAAATAAACAGAAGGATTTCTAGATCCAAATGGATCAAGGAAGAGAAAATGAAGGAGGCAGGATGGCAAATAAGAAGGACACGTGTCTATAGAGATAGGGAAAAAAATTGAGGATGAGGGGCATGACCAAATAAAGACCAAGGAGGTGTGTTGTCCCTGACACCTGCCCAAGGCCTAATGCATAGTAGTTGCTCAATTAATAGCTAGTGAATTAATTGACTCAGCGGATGCTTCACCTACGGGAACTGTCTTTTCACGTTGTATTTATCAACTGGAAAAAATGAAGGAAGAAGTAGATAGTTGGATTTGCGATGAATAATGTTAAAAAAATTACCACATTAGAAAAGACTTACTCTTGGAGAAAAGATGGAAATACTGAATAATCTGAAATTAGTTAAAAAAAAAAAAAGCTTAACAGATTTTATGTGACTTGATCTATAGAGAAGAAATAGGTCTGCACTGTTCTCAAAAAATACCCTATTCTATTGGTTGTTTTGACTGTTTTTTGTTGCCATCAGCCTTGGCACTTCTCCGGACACATATTTGGGATTCTTTGGAACTAAAATGAATAGTACACACAGCAAAGTATACCTATCGCAAAGGGAAAATGACAACTGCATAACGCCATGTAAAAGAATGCAGACAAAAAGAGAATTTGTTTTTCTATATTATATGAGACAATAAGGCAGCTAGAGAAAGAGAAGTGAGGCGAACGCCAGCATGACAGACAAGGAGAACAAGGCTGAGAACACACGAGATCAAGAGAGGGGGTGGGAAGCCCACAAAGGCAGAAACGAGGTACAAAAAGGACAAAACCAGCAGTAGAAAAGAACTGTCAGACACAAAGACCTCAAAACAATAGATAGGAAAAAAGGGAACGAGATGACAGGAAGAGAGCAGCATGGAATCTAGTAAGAGAAAGAAACAAAAATTTCAAATAATGGATTTTCTGACACCCCCGCTGTTCCTCCTGTGCCTGTGTCGCAGTCTCACGGAGCAGTGCATAATTTATTGTGGTCACTCACTGCCAGGCTGCCATAGAGGGCAATGGCTACATGAAAATACTCCCCGCTGCCTGGACGGCTTTATGAGCCACCCTCTGTGGAGGGGCAGACCAGGGCGGAGGGGCACTACGGGGCTGATGGCTCTTTGCAGAGCCAGGGAGCCTCACCGTCCAAACAGAGGGTGAATTAACTCTCAGGGCCCGTGGGGCCCGTGTGTGTGTGTGTGTGTGTGTGAGTGTGCACTGGAGGGGGGCTTCTTCCCTCCCCAAGCTTCCACGAAATAATCACCTTCTTCCCAGAGTTGTTTCTTAATGACTGACATCACACGTGTACCCTCTTTTTATGGAATGGGTGATGTCAAATTTGAACAATAAAGTTTTAAGAATAAATCACACCCTGAAAATTAACATTAAGGAAATGTTATTAAAACATTTTTATTACAGTTTGTAAATTTGTATTATAGTTTCATCATGCCTCGAGTTTTTTTTAAATGCTAGAGTTCTTCTTTAAAGGAATTTAGGTGGAGTAAAAAATTAAATCCCACAAAAATACAAAAATCATTCAAATAGATTTTACCAATTTCCAGAAACTGGGCTTTTTAGTAGTATTTATATAGAGGATCTTTTATAGCTTTCATAGATAGCACTATCTTCAATTAGGGGTGCAACATGAAGAGATATATCAATAATTTCTACAGTTACTAAAGCCAGGAAAGACTTCTTTAAAATCTCTTTAAAGGGGCAGTAAGACCTGAGGGTCAGAGGGTGAGTTCGTGAGTCACAGGTCCAGGGTCTAGATCTTGATGCCGTCCTAACCTGCTAAGCAAAACTGCTTTGTTACTTACACTACCTGTCACTGAGTTTACTCTTTTGCAAAATGGGAATAATAATAGTAAATATATCACAGAGGGTTAAATGATAGGGATTAATATATATCCCAATTAATATATCACAGAGGATTAAATGATAATCACTGTGAGGATTAAATGAAGTAGTCCTCGGTTCAGAGCCTGGTAAGCAAAGAATATGGAGGGTGCCAATTGTTGTGCTTGATCTGAAATACACAAACAAGACATGTGGGAAATTTGTAATCCACAACTGTTCACCGTTTGGTAATAGGCATGGAGACAGCTGAAAATTGGACCTTTTAATCCCACCAGAGGCCAGTACGAGTGGTTGGGTGGTACAATCTATTCCCCTCTCTAAACCAGATCTGTACCCTTCATCCCTGGATACAGACCTTGTCTATATAGGGGAATAAGTTTGTGAAAGGAAGTCACGGTCAGCCATTTTGATGTCTTCTGCCCTCTAAACTCTTACAGTAAAATGTTAACAATGCTCATTCGTAAACAAAAGTGATCACTGAGCTCCAAAGATGGAGTCTTTGAAAGGAGATACACTCAGGCCTGGAGAACAGAGTTTTGGGAATGGTGTGTGCACATTAGTGCCTCCTTCTGGACAAACACATTTAGATTGGATGAGAGAAATCAGACAGGGGAAGCCTAAAATATTTAAGGTGGAAAGATAACAAAAACATAAAAAAAGAATGTATTGAAATTGGTGATAAAAGAAAGAAAAATACCGTAAGTTGAAATATAAAGTCCTAAAATTGAGAACCGATTTCCTGAGTGAGTCTTATAAGTAGCCCCACTTCTTACTCCCATCTTGTCACTCCCAACAGCACACTAAGATTTTTTGTGGGAAAGGTTTAATTCATTCAGTTATTTGCTCATTCCATTCATTCCTTCATTAATCTCTACAAAAATTATTTACTGAACACCTACCATGTCCCAGAATCATGTTACTCCCTGGAGATTCAACGGGGAGCAAGTCACTCAACCTCAGCTTATTTGTGAGATAGAAAATGTTGCCTTTCTGCTCAAAGCTGATGGAGAAACAGCTGTGATCCCACATGTAGAAATACCCAGCAGAATGCCTGAGAACAGTGGGAACTGACTGAATAAACTCAATTTCCATTCACAAGGAAAATCCTTTGTGTATTTATTACTTTGAGACGTAGTTATATAATGGTAACTATGCTTCCATTGTAGTCACATCAAGAACATATTATTTGCTATCTATTTGCATTTTACTTTATATATCCTAAATCTATCATCTCTATAGAGATAATGGATATCAAATATGTTTAATATTCAAAATATGTTTATTTTTAATTGTAAATTGAAAAATTATGGTGGTATATGTTTACGGAATACAAAGAGATGTTACGCTTTATTAATACAATGTAAATAAATAAATTAATAGGCCCAATGCCTCAATATACTTATACTTTAATAAAAACATTTGAAAGGTACTCTTTTAGCAATTTTGAAATGTACAGTACATCATTATTTTCTAAATTCACCATGCTGGGCAATTCATCCTAAGTGAGGTTTTGTAACCTTTGGGTATCTCCCCATTTCCCCAACCTGCTAGCCTCTAGTAATCGCCACTCTACTTTTTGTTTCTCTAGGTTTGTTGGTTTAGGGAGAAAATATAAATGAGAATATGTAGTATCTATCTCTCTGTGTCTGCCTTATTCACTTAGCATAATGTTTTCCGACTCCATCCACGTTGTTGCAAATGACGAAATTTCTTTTTCAAGCTGAAAAGTAGTCTATTGTGCATATACAGTGCATAAGATACCCTTTATCCATTCATCTATTGATAGACAGTCGATTCTATAACTTGGCAATTGTAAGCCGTGCTTCAGTGAATATGGGAGTGCAAATTTCTTTGCCAAATTGATTTCAAATCATTTTAAATCAAAAGTGGGATTCCTGGATCATAGGGTATTTTTATTTTTAATTTCTGAAGAATTTCCATACAGCTTTCCAATGTAGTCATGCTAATTTACATTCTCACCAAAAACAGTTCCCTTTTTCTCCACATCCTTGCCAACACTTGTTAGCTTTTATCTTTTTTATAAAATCCATTCTGATAGGTTTCAGGTGATAATCTCAACTGTGGTTTTAATTTGCACTTTCCTAATTATTAATGATGCCGAGCACGTCTTCATATACTTGTTGGTTGTTTGTATATCTTCTTTTAAGAAATGTCTATTCAGATCCCTTTCCCTATACACAAATTATTTGTTTTCTTTGTATTGATCTAAGTTCCTCATATATTTTGGATATTCAACCTTTATCAGATATATGGCCTGCAAATATTTTTTTTCTAATAGATTGTCTCTTCAATCTGTTAATGGCTTCATTTGCTGTGTAGAGGCTTTTTTAAAGGTAATCCAGTTTGTCTACTTTTGCTTACTTTTTCTGTCTATGTTTTTGAGGTGAAATCTAAAAAATCATTTTCTAGACCACTATTAGATAGTTTTCCCCTATGTTTTCTTCTAGTATGTTTTAAGTCTTATATTTAGTATTTAATCCTTTTTTTTTTTATTTTTTACTATGAGTCTTACTATGTTGCCCTCAGTAGAGTGCTGTGGTGTCATAGCTCACAGCAACATCAAACTCTTGGGCTTTAAGTAATTGTCTTGGGCTCAGCATCCTAAGTAGCTGAGACTACAGATACCCGCCCCAACACCCAGCTATTTTGTGTAGCTGGCCCAGGATGGCGTTCGAACTTGCCAGCCTGGGTATATGTGGCTGGTGCCCCACCCACTGAGCAAACACTGTTTATTAAAAAAAGACTTTCCTGAGACACCAGAGCTCCAAGATGGTGTCAGCAGTGTCAGTGAAGGAGAAGAAACTCATGGATGTCAAACTAGGGGAGCTGCCAAGTTGGATTTTGATGCAGGATTTCACGCCTAACGGCATTGTTGGAGCCTTTCAAAGAGGTTACTACCGGTATTACAACAAGTACATCAATGTGAAGAAGGGGAGCATCGGTGGGGTTACTATGGTGCTGGCAGCTTACGTGCTTTTCAGCTACTGTCTTTCTTACAAGGAGCTCAAACATGAGCGACTATGCAAGTACCACTGAAGAGGGGTCCGTGGGGGGTGCCTTCTGCACTCCTGACCTTGATCTCCTTGGTCCAGCACCTTCTGTGAGGAACTCAAGCATAATTGAATCTTTTCACATCCTAGTGAGAATTAACCTCCAAATAAAAGATGACTGGTAAAAAAAAAAAAAAAAAAAAAAAAAATACTTTCCTCTTCCCAGTGGTTATAATTACCACTGTTGTTGAAATCAATTGGCTGTACACGCATGGGTTCATTGCTGTGTTCTCTATTCTGTTCCATTAGTTGATGAGTCTATTTTTAAGCCAGTATTATACTGTTTTATTTACTAATGATTTGTAATATAGTTTGAAATAAGTGTAGTGTGATGCTTTTGTTCTTTTTTTGCTGATAATTACCTTGACTATTCAGAGCCTTTTTGTGATTCTATAGGAAATTTAAGATTATTTTTTCTACTTCTATGTAAACTGACATTTGAATTTTGAAGAGATTACATTAATTCTGTAGATCTTTTTTGGGGGGGGAATATGACTTTTTAAACAATACTATTTCTTCTAACCCTTTAACACAAGATATTTCTATTTGCGTCTTCTTCAATTTATTTAATTAACATCTTATAGTTTTCAGTGTATAGGTAGGTCTTACACTGCCTTGGTTAAAATTATTACCATATCTTTAAATTTTTTGTAGTGATTATAAATGAGATTTGTTTTTACTTTCTTATTTGGATCATTCATTGTTAGCATATAGAAACACTATTGATTTTTATTTGTTGATTTTATATTCCATAACTATACTATATTCATTTATTAATTCTAACAGCTTTTTGGTTGACCCTAGGGTTTTCTATACATGATATCATATTATTAATAAGCAATGATAATTTAACTTCTTTTCCTATTGTTTTTAATGTATTTTTCTTGCTTGATTCTTCTGGCAAAGTCTTCTAATATTATTTTTGTTTATTTATTTTAAATTTCAGAATATAACAGGGGTTCAAATATTTTGATTCAAAACCACAATGAGGTTTTGCTGAGCTCCAGTGAGAATAGCTTTAATAAAAAATCTCAAAACAACAGAATTTGTCAAGGATGTGCAGAGAAAGGAACACTTACATACTGTTGGTAGGACTCAATACTAGTTCGAGGAGAAGTGATAAGGATGGGTATTCTTGTCTTGTTTCACATCTTAAGGAAAGGGTTTTGATTTTTCACCCTTGACTATTTTGTTATCTCTGGGATTATCATACAGGGCCTGTATTTTGTTGAAGTACATAAAATCTTTTATATTTTAAGTGTAGGTTCAAAATTGTTGAAAATAATCATGTTTCCATTTAATATGAGCTAAGTGGTAGATGTTGAAGAAAGTATACCAAAAACACAGATTATCAGTGGATGTTCCAGGGGGGGAGACATGGAGATCTTCTGATATTTACAATTAGGAATCATGAAATGGTCTGACACGAGGTCATCAGACAGATAAAGAATCCATAACTTTTGTGGGTAAGAACAAGTCATTCATCACATCATGGAGTAAAAAGAGAAAGCTGGAGCTGGAGAGAATGGGAGTTCTGGAGATACGATCTGCTTTCATGGACACAGATAAATCCGGAGTCACTCCAGCCTTATGCCAATCAGTTACATCAGCTGACATATGTCTTCATTTACAATATGAGAATTCTTCCATTTGCACAAGCCAGAAAGTTAAGAATTATCTTACAATTTACTCCTTCCTGAAAGCCCATATCCATCCCCTCAAACTGTTGATTATACTCCTTACCTTTTTAACATGTCCATTGCTCTATTATCTCCACTGAGTTTGGTAATCTAAGCAACAGACCACTTTTATTCCTCAACTGAACACAAGCAAGGGAGTCACAGCAGTCTTAAGTCCACTCACATGCTATTGTATTCTATCTTTGAAAAATGACAATCTAATCACTGCATTCTGAGGATCATCACCATCCCACCCCACACATGCATGCACAGACCTGTACGCATACAGGCATAAACACATACACACACCTCTGAACTTTTAATAGCATTCCACAGATGTTTGGAAATGAAGATGAAAATGCTAAACATAGGTAGACATGTGGGGTCTTAACAGACTAACCGAGACTTTCCCCTCCATTGCCGTCTTCTCTTCTAAGCACCCATTCTTCTTAACTTGGCCCTTGAGCATGCCTTGTTTCAACCACATACTCATGCTATATCCACTGCATGAAATGCTCTAACCCACCCCAAGCATTTAACTTAGTTCAAATGCCTATAAATATTCAAGTGCAGCTTAAACATTATTTCTTCAAACAACCTTTTCTTGACCCTTCAAAGTAGTCCAGAAACTTCACTTTCCATGCTTTTCAGGTAAAAGGAACTACTACTTCATGGCTATTGTCTCACACTCTTGTTTGCAGATTGTTTTGACCAATATCTGTCTACTCTACTACATGGAAAGCTCCATGGAGGATCAACATTTATATCCATTTGTATCACCTTTATATCCTCACCATTTCAGATGACTTTGTTTCATGGCAGATATTCTAGTTATTTGTTGAATGAATAAAGTGAAGACATATTTGAAGATTTGAAGAATGAGTAAATATTTATGGGTCTCTTCTAGAATCTATTTCTCTAAAATAAAAGAGCCATCCTTCAGAAGATTGAGAAATCTAGAAGAGACAGAAGAGAAGCAGAATCAAGAGTGAACAGAAGCAAGAAGAAAACACACATAAGAGAAGTAAAAGGACATTGTCGTATGCCAATCTCTGCCATGTTATGCAAAACACGGAAGAAAGCAGGAGGAAACCTTGCCGTGTTGCTGTAGAGATCTGGATTACTCAAGAATGAAAAAAGTTGGCAAAGGAAAAGTAGAAAAGAGGGATTTCTATTCATTTACTATAGAGTTACGAGTTTTACACAGAAGAGGAAGAAGCCTGTGTGTTCTTTTCTGATGATTCATGAACGCACATTAAGTATAATGGAATTAATCCATTCGTGGGTCGATGGGCGGGGAGGGGAGGGGGGAGGATGGGTGGAGGGAGGGCAATTGGTGGGATCACACCTACGGTGCATCTTAGTAGGGTACTGGTGAAACTTACTAAATGTAGAGTATCAATGTCTTTATATAGTGATTAAGAAAATGCCATGAGGGCTATCTCTCACAGT
>CAUYRH010131801.1:0-59124 GCA_963574655.1 Perodicticus potto
TGACGGCTGCAACCAAAAAATGGCCGGGTGTTGTGGTGGGCACCTGTAGTCCCAGCTACTTGGGAGGCAGAGGCAGGAGACTCGCTTGAGCCCAGGAATTGAGGGTTGCTGTGAGCTGTGATGCCACAGCACTAAATCCAGGGCAACACCTTGAGGCTCTGTCTCAAAAAAAAAAAAAAAATCCACTCTTTCCTGTACCTTTGTTTTTTTTTAACCTAACCCTGAGCTATGCCCTTGTTTAGACATCTGTCTTCCCGAACTGTGACCTTCTGATTGGTTTTCCTGGTGCTTTCCAAATTTCCTCATTTCGACAATATTCTTCTGAATCCTATATCCGTGAACCACATACTATAAGAATAAAAAACTGAATCTCTCCATCAAACAGGATAATTGTCAGTTTTTATCATAGTATCCTAGGACGTGCATCCGGTCATAGCCCTCAAAAAAGGAAATCTGGAAAAGCTCAAAGCTGTACAGTAAATTGATTGACTAAAGGAAAATGGGAGATCAGAAGGGAAAAAATGAATAGAAGAAAATGTAGACTTAAAATCTTCTTTTATCAGATAAAGAATGTTTCCACTCTTAGACATTCGAATACCTTTAAGGCAATATGGTGTATGTCCTTACAAACATGGAGGTGGTGTCTGTGATTGCTCAGCTACTCACTATCAGTGAAATGTTAGGTCAAGTTATCTAACTGCTCTAAAACTCAGTTTTCTCATTTTTAAAATGTGAAATATAATAGCACCTTTTTTCATATATACACAAAAATCATATATTGAAAACACAGAGTCTGGCTAAATAAATATGAGCTATTGTACTTCATCAGTAAGATACACCTATATTTCTTAAAAAAGGCTAAACTTTCCCCTTTTCTTTATTTTCTACTCTTTTGGCATACCATTCCTTAATTAAAACAAGCTAGACCAATTCTGCCTTATAAACACTAGCATCTTATTATTCACCTAACATTAATAATGTGAGTTTTCATTTTAATATAGACTAAAATTGCAGCAAATAATTCATATAAATGATTTATAATGATGGGTGTAGTGTTAAAATCTTTTTAAAGACAATGATTTAGAGTTTATGTACACAGAAAGAAGAAAGGAAGATGGGGAAGGAGGAAGGAAGGAAATTCATACAAATTGCTGTTTAGAGTAAGATCACATACATTTACCTGTGTTCAAAATTCATTGTTTAGTTTCAAGAAACCAGTCAGGCACTTTGTCGAAGCATTCAGTTTTAGAATATACTTAGTAGAGGACTCTGTGAGACAAATGTAAGTACAAACATGAACTCTACCACTTGCCAGATTTTAGGAAAAGCACGTAGTCTGTTTCCCCTGTGTAAAATGAAGATAATTATTATTCCCATGCAGCTGAGGACTAAAAGTAAAACATTTGGTATACACCAGGCATTTAGCAAATGCTAGCTCCCTTTCCACAAGAAATAATTTACAAAAATAAAGCATAAAAAGATCCCCAAACAGGCAAACTAAGATCTTGCACCTGATAGAAACATATTTTAAACATAACTTTCTGCTTTGGTTATATATTCCATACAAATTGGTAAGACATGCAGGGTTATGACTGGTCTCTTTGAACCCTGTTGAGGCTTGCTTTATGGTCTGGTATTTTCTGATGTATTTGTTGGTGTTATCTATCAGTTACTGGAAAAGTTTTGTTAGTATCTCCACCATGATGGTGGTTTGTCAATTTCTTCTGTCAAGTTGATATATCTGGAAGCTATGTTTAGAGTTATTATAAATTCCTGGTAAAATTAAATCTGTGATTGTCAGAGATTCACTTTATCTCTAGTCAGTTTTGTTTTCTTAAAGAGTATTTCTTTTCCCTGATGTCATCATAACAGAGTTATCTTTCTTATACTTCTCTGCTTCATATACACTTGGCATTTATTTTGCTGTTTTTTACTTTCTTTTTCTTTCTTTTTTTTTTTTTTTTTGCAGTTTTTGGCCAGGGCTGGGTTTGAACCCGCCACCTCCGGCATATGGGGCCAGCACCCTACTCACTGAGCCACAGGCGCCGCCCGCTGTTTTTTACTTTCAATCTTTCTAAGCCCTTAGGCTTTAAGTGTCTCCAGTAGATAGATGCTATGTAACTGCATTTTTAAAAGTCAGTATGATGCAATTTCTCTATTAATGAACTTAGTCCATTTACATGTACTGTAATACTTAGTAAGCTCACATTTATTTCTGTTATCCAATTATATATATTTCATTTCCCATTTTTTCTGTTTATTTTTATTCTCTTTTTACTTTTGTTGAATTTTTTTGTCCCTTCAACTACTTTGGAAAATACACACTTTTTTTTTTTTTTTGGCCTTTTCATTTTTATGTTTTGTAGAGATCAGGTCTTGCTATATTTCTCAGGCTGCTTTGAACTCCTGGCCTTAAGCAGTCTTTCCCGCCTTGGCCTCTCAAAGTGACGACACTACATACTCTAGTTTTTCTTCCAATTGAACAAATTTTATAGCATTCTAATAGAGATATAATTCACAAGAGAATTTCTCACTTAATGTGTACAATTTAATGACATTTAGTGTAGTCAGTGAGTTGTGCGACCATAACAATAATCTAAGTTTAGAACATTTTCATCAGCCCAGAAAGAAACTCTGTGCCCATCAGCAGTCACATTCACAGTCCTAGGTAACCACTAATCCATGCCCTGTCTCCTTAGACTTATTTATTTTAGAATCTGGTACATTTTAATCAGATTTGTCTATTCTTGACGTTTTGAATGAATAGTCACTCGATGTACAGTCTTCTATGCCTGTTTTCTTTTACTTAGTATTAACATTTTCAGTCAGCATAATGAACAAAGCTCATCCCTAGTATAGCATATATCCATACGTCTTTCCTTTTTATGTCCCCATAAGATTACGTTATATAGATATGTATGCTTCATCGATGAAAGGGTCCTGAAACCAATCTTCCTGCAAGTACCAATGGATAATTGTCTTACCACCTTAACAGTATTAAGTCTTCCTATCCATGAACAAGGGATGTCTTTACATTTACGGAATTTGAAATTTAACAATATTTTGTAGTAGTTTTCTGTTTACAAGTCACACATTGCTCTTGTAAAATTTAAAGATAGGCATTTTATTCTTTTGGATGCTATTGGAAATTAAATTGTTTTCTTAATTTCTTTTTCTGACTATTACTTATATAGTCATCCCTTGGAATCCATGGACATCTTAAAGGTACCAAAATCTGAAGTCCTTGATATAAAATGGCATAGCATTGCATATAACCTATGAACATTCTCCATAACTTAAATAACCTTTAATTATAATATTGAATACAATATAAATCCTATGTAAAAAAGGATTCTTTGTATTACTTTTTCTTGCCCAATTGCCTTGTATAGAACACCCAGCACAAGGTTTAGAGTGGAAAACCTTACCTTGTTTCAGATGTTAGGTGGGAAGCTTTTTCTCTCTTACCATTAAAATACAATAGCTAGAGGTTTTACATAGATGCTTTTTTTAAGACTAAGGAAGTTCCCCCTCTTTTAGTTACTTTCATGCTGTGTCATAAAGGATGTTTGATTTTTCAAATGATTTTTTTACATCTATTGAAATGATGTGATTTTGTGCTATAGTTTATTGATACGGTCTATTATATTTATTTATTTCTGCTTATTAGACTAACTATGAGCTGCTCAATAAATCCCATTTGGTCTTGATGTATAATCCTATGTGTATCTGTGTTTGTATTGCTAGATTCATTTTGAAAGCATTTTTAAAGGATTTCGCATTTATATTTTAAGAAATATTGATCTACCATCTTCTATTCTCATGATGCCTTGTTTGATTTTGGCATTAGGATAATGTCAGCCTTAAAGGCAACTGGAAAATATGCCTTCTTATTTTATATGTCTCTGTGTGTGTGTGTGTATGTTGGAAGAGTTTGTGTGGGATTGGTATTATTTCTTTAAATATTTGGTGAAATTCACCAAAATAAATAAAGTCATTTATACTGGGCTTTTCATTGTGGGCAGGTTTTAATTACTAATTCAAATCTCTTTACTTTTTATAGGCATATTCAGATTGTTTTTTGAATTAGATACAATAGTTTGTGTCTTTCTAGAAATTGTCCATTTCATTTGATATCTTCCTCATTAGCATACAATTGCTCACAGTATTCCTTTATAATTCTTTTAAGCAATTTCTATAAGATAGTAGTGATATCCCTTCTTCTTTCTCATTTTAGTAATTTGATTTCTAAAGCTACATTAATTTATATGAAAAATGGAAAACGTGGTAGTTGATTCATCATTGAGAAGTCTGACTTCAGGCCAAAATCTTATATATAATCTCTCAGGCCTGATTATATGTATTACAAAGATATTGAACGTAGACATGATAAAATGTTTTGAGAAGGACCTTTGATTACATGCCATCTGCTGTTTATTTCATTATTTACAGATGTTTTTGAACAGACAGTACAGAGGGTTTCTGTCTACCTCTTTTCTGTCCCTACTCCACCAGTTTCCCCTGTCTTTAACAGTCTTAGTTATTATAATTAATAGTACATTTGTTATAATTGATAAACCAATTGTATTATTACACTAACATAGTAGACTAGAAGTTTAACAGAACTACAGAAAAACCAAAAACACCCCTGGGTTTGAAGCAAACCTCAAAGAACGGCTTCATAGGTTACCCAAGGGGGTCTGATTTTGACTAAAGCAGACTCTATTACTTAGTACGTTCTTTGCATTGGAAAGTTCTATGGGTTCTGACTAATGTAAGCTGTCATGTATCTACCATGACAGTATCATATAGAATAATTTCAACACCCTAAAAATCTCCTGTGTTTTAAATATTTATCCCTTCCCTGAACTTCTGGAAACATGAATCTTTTTACTGACTCTATAGTTTTCCCCTTTCTACAATGTCATATAGTTGCAATGATATAGTCTGTAGCCTTGCATACTTTCATGGCTTTCTTTTATTTACCAATATGCATTTAAGTTTCCTTTATGTGCTTTTATAGCTCAATAGCTAATTTCTTTTTAGCTCTGAATAATATGTCTTAGTCCATTTTATGGGGCTATGACAAAAATACTTCGTAATTTATAACGACCAGAAATCTATTTCCTCCTAGTTCTGGAGGTTGGGAAGGCCAAGATGGGGATGGGAGACTGGCATCTTGGTGAGGACCTTTTTGTTGGGTCATTCAATGGTAGAAGACAGAAGGGCAAAGAAAGAGAAAGAGAAAAAGGTATGACTTCATCCCTTTACAAGGAAACTACCCTTGAGATAATGGCATTAATTTATTCATGAGGGCAGAGTTCTCATGGGCTAATCACTTCTTAAGAGTCTTTCTTCTTGATACTGTTTCTTTTTTTTCTTTCTTTCTTTTTTTTTAATTTATAGAGACAGAGTCTCACTTTATCACCCTCAGTAGAGTGCTATGGTGTCACAGCTCACAGCAACCTCCAACTCCTGGGTTTAGGTGCCCACCTCTCTTGCCTCAGCCTCCTGAGTAGCTGGGACTACAGGCGCCCACCACAATGCCCGGCTATTGTTTTCGTTGTTGTTGTTGCAGTTTGGCCAGGGCCAGGTTCAAACCCTCAGCTGGCACCCTACACACTGAGCTACAAGTGCCACCCTCCTCTTAATACTGTTTCAGTAGCACTTAAATTTCTATACATGTTTGGACAGGAATGAACATTCAAAAGATAATAGTATTCTATTGTATGGATAGAGCCTGGGCTTTGCATCCTCTTCAGCGTTTGGTGTTATCAGGTTTTTGGATCTCAGCCGTTCTAACAGGTGCATAACAATCTCTCATTGTTTTCATTTGCAATTTCATAATGACATATAATGTTGAACATTTTTTCATATATTTATTTGACATCTATGTACTTTTGTGAAGTGTTTTTATAGATATTTTCCCCATTTTCAAATTGAGTTGTTGATTTTCTTGAATTTTAAGAGTTTTTAAATTTTTAATGTATTTTACATAAAAATTGCTCCACAGTCTGCTGTAATTAAAATCAGATTCCTTTGTCTGGGGGGGTCTATAAGGCCATCCTTTGAAGCTTGCTTCAAACCTAAGGGTGTTCTTAGCTTTTTCCTTGGTTCTCTCTGTTAAACTTCCGTTTCACTTGTGGCCACCATCGAGCTAGCAGCAGCCTCTTAATGTCAACTACAGAATCTCCACTGTTTTTGATAACATACTTAGGATTAAAGTTTCTCAGGCCTTATTCTAAATAAAGTCAATTTCCCCAGTGGGGAGCCATGGAGGTCTCCCTTCTTCCATATTACCTTTTACTCACTATGAAAAAACTCCACACTACTTGTCCTGAGCTGGGGGTGGGGACAGTAGCAGACTTCTAGAATAGAATCCCTACTTTGCCAGCAGGTCTCAGGTTTGGGACACTAGCCTCTGGTATTCTCTGCTGATTGCTTCTGTCATGAAATCTCTGCTTTTACAAATGAGCTAGAGCAGGGTAATTAGGGTCCTGTATTCTCAGTCCACCATGCCTAGGGTAGGGCTTCTGCTTCTCATTAGTAATGGGTAGAAGAAGGGGGCCCCCTGACCTGTTGGCCATGATGACCTGGAATAGAGTTTCTGCTGCTCAGAGCCTGGGATATGGGGCAGTGAGAAATGCTAGTGGCCTGTCTCTTTCCAGGAGTAACTATTGCTCTAGAGTAGGAAATCAGTGAGAAGGAGCCTGTTTTCTAGGTTACCCAGGTTTCTAGGTTAGAACTAGAGGTTACAACCACTAGCTTGAAGTCAGGTTGTGGCTCAAAATCTATAACCTCTCACTTTTCTTACCAAAATTTATATTTTCTCAGATAAATGTTTCTTTAATTTGGTGTATGCTCTTAGGACAGTTTGATACTTTAAATGGTTACTTTATAATTTTCACCAATTATGATTGTTTCTCTGGAGAGTAGGGGCCTATGGAGTTCCTCATACCCCTGTTCTAGAAGTTCTTTATTACTTTTATGTTAATACAGTAGAACCTCCATAGTTGATCTCCTCAAGTTGACCTAATTGTCATTGACCAGACATGTACCACATGTACATATCAGTACACCAGGTCTAGTTCCTTATGTTGACCACCTCCACACGTTCACCAGTTTGTTACAGTTCCTTGGGTGGTCAATTTACAGAGGTTCTACTGTAATCATAAACTAGGAAATGTGTTTTTTGTAATTATTGAAGTTGAGTACTAATTGATGACATATAAGCAAAGAAATAATAAAATTACACCCTGCTTAGGTTGACTCTTAACTAACTCAGGTTTTGTTTCCTAAAGAACATGAGTTTGCTTACCAAACTGTGCTTCCTGGTGAAATTTTAGATACTTACTCAAATCACTTTTACTGACTACATCTGAATATGCCACTTTGGGTTCAGTTATGTGAACAAATTCACATAGTAAATGCTGAAGTTTGTACTTTTATATTTTTCCATCCTCAAACCAAGTCTCATCTAAGTATTTCTAAAACCAGATGATATTGCTAGAACTATTCTCTTTGTCACATAATTAAATCTGTGTTAGGCTGTAACGGACAAAAAAATTAAAATGAAATAGTGACTAATTGCTTTGTTTCACTTCCCTTTTGTGTGTTTCAAGATAGAAGAGACACTGGCTAGCAGTTTTAGAAGGTGAATACAGAAAAGTAGAAGAAAGTAAAGATATAGGAGAGGCTAATTTTTGAAATAAATTTCTATGGGAGAAAATTCAGGATAAAATCATAGACTTAGTAAAAGCAATACTCACAGAAAAGGAAAAGCTCAGACAGGATTTTCACATGGCAATGGCCCATTTTGAATGTTATTGAACTAATAAGTCAGTAAATTCAATAATCTATACAAAGAGATGGGGGAGGAAAAAATGGGGAGTTGATTATCAATGAGCAGAGAGTCTTAATTAATGCAAGATCAGTTCTGGAGATCCGCTGTACAACATTGTCCATATAGTTAGCAATAATGTATTATGCAATTAAAAAGGTAAGAGGGTAGAACTCAAAGACATTTTAAAAAGACATGAAAGACTGGAATTTGGGGGTTGAGAAAATATAACACTTGCGATCATTGGTGGTAAAAATGTCAGAGTTGATTTGAGATGAATAAAAGGTTTGCAGGACAGCAGCGAGTTAGTTTAAAGTAAAATAGTCTGAATTTGCGTGACATTCATTTATGTTGCTTTGCTTTGTTCAGTACATTTGGCAAGAAAGCAGATAAATGTTATGGACTCTCCTGAGTTGTAGGCTAGAACTCTAAACAAAAGCAACCCTGAATCGACTGTCTGTAGATGGTAAAGCAAGGAAGCCCAAAAGAGGGAGTTTATGGGGCATGTGTTCATGGAGAAACAAGGCTAGGAGTGTGCTGATTGGAAGTTGACAGCAAATGTTTGGAAGGTAGTGAACAAGGAGAGTTAGAGAACGTGGAAGAATTAAAAAACTAAAGTTCAAAGGGTATTTTTGTCTAAAGAAGGCTTGAAGTAAAGCTACTGGTAATTGGAGTTCATGTTTTATATGTAAACATTGTGCATCTCCTCAGATTCCCTTAAAAGCCTGTTTCTGAAGAATGTACCATCCTTCCAGACCACCAGCAATTTTACTGGTACCCTTGCCTGTTTCTCAGACATGTGAATTAGATTTATAAAATACTGGGCCTGATGGTCCTCATTTCTCACATGCCAAGCTCACCCTTGTCAAGTCACCTCCCCTGCTCTCTGCAGGGCCAGACAATACTACACAGAAGTACAGGAAAGTGAACTCTACAGGGCAAACTTTGACCACAAGGAAGTAAGAGTCTGAGGGTGCCAGGCAGATTCATTTCCCTTTCTTTGTCTTTTTGGTTGACTACTTTGAATGATGGGCTTCCCTTGTAATCTTTCTAAGGAAATTCTTGCAAACCAGAACGTGGGTACAGAGTGCCCTGTTGCTTCTTTTCACACCTGATTGAGAAGGGCCACTGTTACAATAACGCATTCCATTACTTTGCAGCTTTTCTTGTCTCTGTCATTTTTTCTGCCATATCCCTACCCTCAGCTTGCACTTCCTCACTAACGTGTTATAATCGTTGCCTCAAGTTCTGCTTTCTAAAGAACCTCAGTTAAGACATGAAGTTTTGGAGGAGGTAGGAAGTATCATTCATGTGGATAGGGTCAAATTATAGGAAAAGTCTAGTTTTTTTTTAAAAGAGTAAATTCACTGAAGAAGAGAGAAACATTAGATTTAGAAGTGTAAGATAGCTGATAGATGACCACAGAGCATCAGCAACTCTCAAGCAATGAGACGTGGAAATACTACATTGAGTATTTAGAAGAATAGCTGAGAAAGCTGTGATCTCAGGGATACTGAGTTGAAGTGGTTTTACATAAGAAATTTCCATCATGGTTTGAAGACATTTATAATAGCATTATAGGAGAAAAAGATACCCCAAAGAAAATATATACATGTACCCTCACACATACAACTATCTTTTAAAAAAAAAATCAGCTGAAAAAGTTTGTAGTCATTGGGCTTTTTATTGAATAATTTGAAGTCAATGTTCATTTATTTTCCATTCAGAAAATATTCACTTGGGTCTTTTGCGGGCCAGATACTCTTCCATGTGCTTAGGATAAACTGGCAAATACAACATCTCTTGGACCTTATATTCTATCAGGAAGAAGCAGAAACCAAACATGTTGTCTACTACATGTTCGCTAAATAAATCACATGTGTTGAAGGTGGTAAATCTATGGGAAAAATAGAGCAAAATATGGGATTATCAAAACTTAGGGATGTCAGAGGAATGGAAGTCTGCAATCGTGAATAAGATGACCAGGGTATGCTCCTTTGAGGAAAGAGTTGAGAAAAGGTAAAGGAGAGATCCGGGTAGACAGGAAAGGTACACAGATTCTGGACAGAAGACGAAGCTCATGCAAAGGCCTGGAGTAGGACTGGTGTTTTTGAGAAGCAGTAAAGGAGGCTAAAGAGGCTGGCTTAGGAGCCAGTTGGGGAGAGTGAAAAATAGGGTGAAGGAGGTCACAAGACAGCCTGACCACAGAGGGCTTTGTGGGCCTGCAAGCACTTTGGCTATTACTGTAAACGAAATTGGGAGGCACTCCAGTGTTTGTAGTAGAGAAGGACTGTAGTCTGACTTCCATTATATCAGTAGTACCTGGATATGTGTTCAAAAGAGAGTGTAATGTTTTGTTTTGTTTTTTTAAAGCCAAAAGCTCCTCCTGGCAGGAGGCAATGGCAGGAAAGTAGTCAAAATATGGCACCACATCAGGCCAGATTGTTAGCACTGGTGGGGCTGAGAAGAGACTGACATCTGAGTATGTTGAAAATTAAACCAATAGGAAGATTTGATAGATTCGAGGTAGGGTATGAGAGAAACCAAGAAGTGAAAAAAATTACTGAAATGTTTGGCTTAAACAACTGGAAAGATGGAGTTGCCATCAGCTAAGATGAGTAGGACTCTGGTTAGAGAATGTTTTAGAGGAAAGATGAGAGTTTGGTTTTGAACATTTGAGTTTGTTATATTTTTTAGACAACTGAGTGGAGACATAGGAAGGAGTCAGACATATGAGTAGAGCAGGGGCCAGCAGACTTTCATAGAGGACCACACGCTAAATATTTCAGACTTTGTGGGCCAAACATTCTCAGTCACAACTACTCTGCCAATGTGTAGCCACACACAACATACTAAAGAACTGGATAACTGTGTTCCTGTAAAACTTTATTAACAAATGGGCTGCTGCTGCTGCTGCTGCATTTGGCCTGAGAACTGTATTTTGCTAACTACTAGTCTAGAGTTTGGGAGAGAGGTCTGGGTTGGAGGTATTCAAAGGTGTTAAAAGTATTTCATACTGGTAATTGCTGTGTTAATTTGATGTAATAACTTATTATCCTCCCACATTTGATATCTGTGCTTTCCCTCTTGTCATCAATAGTAATTATCCCTCAACTACATATTTATTTTCCTCAAAAAGGAGCCTACAAGGAACTAAGAAAAAGCCAATTTGATTAAGTCAAAAGAAAAACCTGAATGAAAACAAGTTTTTCAATAGAGAACACAATTGATCACTAAATGTGTGCAAAATATGTATCAATATTTAATTGGCTTTCAACTGCACGTATAACTGAGTATTTAAGGACAGTAATGCTATTCAGTGTAACCAACCTATATATATATTGATTTAGCATACACACATATGTATAAATATGCAGTTGTATAGGTGGCTCTGGAACACGCATTTGAAATGTGTGGGTCCACTTATACACAGATTTTTTTCCCAAAAGTTACAGATAGTGTGCCCTCCTTCCTCCTCCCAACTTTGTCACCCCTGAGATAATAAAACCAACCCCAACTGACTCAATGTGAAGGTGAAGATGAAGACCTTTATGAGGACCCACTGCCATTTAATGAATAGCAAATATATTTTCTCTTCCTTATGATCTTCCTAACATTTTCTTTTCTCTGGTTTACTTTATTGTGATAGAGTATATAATACATATAACATACAAAATGTGTGTTAATTAACTGTTATTAGTAAGCCTTCTAGTCAAAAGGAGATTATTAGTAATGTTTTTTGGGAGTTAAAAGTTATACGTGGGTTTTTGACTATAAGGGAGATCGGACTCCCTAATCTCTGCATTGTTCAAGTGTTAACTGCGTATATAAAATAAAGATGAAGATAAGTTGTCAAACCATATTCAAAATAAATGAGAAATGCCAGAGATACCACAAAAACTGATATTGGAAAAAATGTAATTGTCACGTGTGAAATAATTCAAAGCAATCCTGATTTCATAGCTAGAGGTAGTTAGGAAATTGAAGGGGCTCAGGAAATTTCACCCCAAAATATAATTCCTTGGTATGAAGAGTATTTTGAATTAAAGACCCTTAGATGTCAAACAGACCTTGGAAGGGGCTTTCCCTCTGTCTTCACAAAACTAAATGGACCCATCAGAACGAAAAAGAGACTTCCCATTTCTTCCCTGTTATCTCAATATATTACTGGAAAGAAGATCAAGAATGCAACCAGACTTGACTTAAATCATTTTGAATATAATACCTGTCTTTCAAGTTAATTTCATTTACAAAGAGAATCATTTAAAGTCAGTCTGTTTCTCCCACCCATACATTTTCAAGTATTTATTCATCCTCCTTAATAACCACTTATTGTCCATGAGCAGAATTACGTATATTCTTTGTCTTCCCTCCCCTCTAAAATGAGGGCATATAAGTTTCTGGACCCAATTGAGATATTGAGTTTTCAGTCTGTGATTCTCCATATGCCCATACCACAGTAAATAAATCTCTTTCTCTTATTAAAACCTGCCTTATTGTGAATTAATCTTTCAGTGAACCTTCTGGATAGAAGAGGATGTTTCCCCTCACCCCAACAAAATAAAAAGTTTTAGAGGAATGATGTAACACTAATTACAAAGGAAGATTTGGTTGTCAAAGGATGAATCAACAGGATGTTTAGCAATCAAACAATATGGGTTCTTTCCGAATTACTATGTAGTTTAGCAAAGAGAAAAGTTTTTACTCATAAAAGCACTTTTAGGCAGAAAAAAAATAAAGCTTTATTAAATGACATTACAATGATACAGAAAATTAGAAGGACAGAGAAAGCTAAAATTGGTGGGTGGGGGGAGAAAAAAAGAAAGTCAATGCTCAGAGAAAGAACTATTTCTACACAAGTTATTTTAGAAGAGAATAGGAGATTATAGTCTTTAAACAACCAAGAACTATTAAAAACAAAAAAAGCAGTGACTATTAACCTTTGATTTCTTTTTTTTAACTATTGCCCCCTTAAGAGGACTTTTTAGACTTTTCCATCCAAATCCTAAGCACCTATGAAATTAATATCCCAGATACACTGTGTATTTGTTTATGTACAGATGTTAAATAGTTAGAGGGCCACAAGCCATTTTAATATCTAAGATTTTGCCTGAGAACTAATGCTTGCTCTCATCCCCATTAGGGGCAACATTGCCCCTGTGAGAATGACTGCTTTAAAGGATGGACTATGCCATATCAAATTTACATTCGTCAAAGCTTTTTCTGAAATTCCCTGGTTGGTGGGGGTAGGGGGAGGCAGGGTGATGGAGGCATAGGTTAAAGGAGAACAGTAAGGAAACAGATGAGATGCATGCTTTGACACACTCCTTCCTCCTCCATTTAGATGAATTGAATTTGACTGAAACATAAAAAGACAGTAACAAAACAACCCCAGGAATTTTAACCTGAGTATCTCCATCTTAAGGGAAATAGAGGTTAAAATAATGGAAAACGGTTACCAAATATAATGTAAAAATTTCAGAAGAAATATTCTCCTAACATAGTGTATAGAATTAATGCTGCATCTAAAGATCAAACTTAATAGTATTACTTCCACTTTTTAAAGCTTAATCATCTACCCAAATCCTTGAGTAGCCAAGATCATTGTGAGTTAGAAAATCCTTCTCAGTGTGTTTTGACGAGATAGTCTGATTGTCCTAGTATCTGTTTCCATTCTCAAGCCAAATCGAAAGTGAATTTCAAGACATAAAAACCACTGGGGGAAGCTGGAGAAACGGCCTTTGGTATCTCGGTCTGATTATCTTGAATTTGCAAAGCGTCTGTCTGCAGAAAAAGACAGTGCATTTGAAAGAAATAATTTTAAGGCAACTTTCCTTCTTAATCAAGGCCCTTCTCTCTTTCCACATTCTGCGGGGCGGTAGGGGTGGGGCCACATGTGGGAGGGCAGTTTCCCAGGGCTGAAGAGGGTGGCATGACTCACAGGGTCTATGCAAACCTTCTGAGTGAATTCTGAGAAAGAAATGAGTAGCATTTTGATTTTGTTTCTACAAAAATAAGTCCTTACCATCAGTATAGTACATTCTGATTACTTAACCCTATTCCCCATTTACCTCCTGTGCTCAAGTACATGTGTGTGTGCCCCTATAATATTTAGTGTTATCTCATTAAACAGGTTTACGTGGGAAAGCTTATTTTTAGGGAAAATTAAAAATGAGTTTCAGCCTTAGGCTTTCCATCCAAATCACTCTTTTGAACCCCTAAAAATTTTCCTCAGGGAGTCAACTCCAAAGATAAAACTGCTGATTTTCATTTTGACCCAGAAGGAAAAGGCTGCAAAATGTAACATGTTAGTGGAACATAAGGAAGCTGGAAAAAAATTCTTTTTTTTTTTTGCCCATGGCTAGGTTTGAACCCGCCGCCTCTGATCCATGGGGTTGGCACCCTACTCCTTTGAGTCACAGGCACTGCCCTGGAAAAAAATTCGTTAAGAGGGAAATGAAGAGGAAGATTTTTAAGATAAGCTGATTTTCCCATCACTGCTCAGCAATACCTTTGGTCTATGATTTCTTTGGAACTCTTGCAAAATCCTATTGTATATCTGTTTCTTAATGAAATCAATAGCTGATCACAGTTATGAATTGCACCTTCAAACCAAACTCCATTATTGCGAGTCCAATGCTTAGCCAATATTAAAAATACCAGAAGGAGGAATTTAATGCCACATTGCCACAACAAATAGTCATGCGCCCAAGTACCCATCCAACTCTCCTATTTATCTTTCCATCCTTCTAAAGAATATATCTATTCCCTACAAGATAAAATCCAAGCTTCTCCTTGGCTTGACAAAGGAGATATTTTCTAAACTGAACTCAGTATAATTTTAATAAAAAAAATCTCTTTTGGAGCCTGACCTTTGCTCAGTGGTAACTCATTTGGGTGGTGTGGTACCCTGGTACAGCAGTCTGCTACAGATTCATTTACTTGTTTTAAGAGACGGGTGTGTCAGACACAGAAATTGTCCCAATAACAATATCTCAATTGTGAGTGTATCCTGGTATCTGTTAGTCAGCCTTGTTCCCAGCATGGATTCTCATTTCTGAATATTGGCAGGGATAAGGCTGAAAGTAAAAATGTAAGAAACTGTTTGCTAGTAACTCTGAAGTGCAGAGGCAAAAGGATGCCCTGTATTGATTCCATTAGGCAAAAGAGCAAGGGTTTTCTTTGAACCTCCTCAGTTTAGCACATGTTAAGTACTGAATAAGTGTTGAAATAAATTATGAAAGACTGGTGTAACAAATGAGTGAACCATCTCCAGAAAACATACTCATAAAATCTGTCATGTAAATGTGTCCTCAAATGCTAGTTTTCTTTTCATAAAATTTAGTAATATTTTGACATTTCATAAAAATATAAACCAAAACTTTCCACCCATGTCTTAAACAATGAGGAGCTTTACTCTTAAAACACCAGTACTTATTAAGTTCCATGTACAGCATTTTGATACTTCCCCATAAAATTAGGGTGAAAGGTCCATTCAGCAGAAACGTCTTAAAAAACTATCTTTCTCTTGAAATTTCCAGTTTGACCTTTTTTAGATGGAAAGTGATACAGCTTAAACTTTCTCACAGTCTTTTAAGGTATTCACTGAAAGTAGAACAAAATTCCTGAAAAAATTCTTAAAGGTCAAATATAAGTTGCCATTCAATGTAAATTCAATTTTAATTCTTTTGTTTGAAAAGAGTTTTAAAATTCTTGTTTAAATTTTATCCTTGCTAGCTCTTCCACCCTCCACCCTCCCCAGAACACATATACATATTTTTTGTCAGGGCTAGGAGGGAGACTTCTTAGCTTTGGTTATAAAAAGAAGGCCTACAATTAACTATTGTTAATCTAATTTTATAGTTACATTTATTTTGTCTGTCTTCCAAAATCCTAGTGAGCTTTCAGTGTATTTCTAAACAAATCTATTTATATTCTTCTTATTAAATATTTATTGAACACACAGTAATTTAGAGTATACATAGGGCAAATATGGTTACCTCAAAAAAAAAATCACTGACATTTTCCAGAAAGAATATATCTTTAATTATAATTTGCAAGAGACTAGGAATATAGTGTCAATATTCTAACCCATCTGAAAGAAAAAAATTAGATAGTCAATATGAAATATTTATGTATTAAAAAATTACTCTTAAGTAAACTTGACAGTGATAATTGAACATTGTTAAAATGGTACATAATGTATAATTTTAAAAGCTGCCTCCCAGCTACTCGGGAGGCTGAGGCAAGAGAATCATCTAAGCCCAAGACCTGGAGATTTTTGTGAGCTGTAACGCCACGGCAGTTTACTGAGGGTGACATAGTGAGACTCTTGTCTCAAAAAAAAAATCTGCCTCCTTTCATAAAGATCATATAAAAAAGTTCCTCATCTGCTCTCTAATTATTACTAGAAGGTAAAGTTGACAATGCTAGTCAACATGGAATTTATTTATGATCATCCCCAATTATACATTTGTATATATTAAAGCTAGATAGTAGGGTTTCTAAAAATCCGTATGTTATGACTAAAATTAGTAACTATAGTTGCTACACTATGAGGATAACTCAGGCAGATAATAGTACTTTGTCTAGGTTAGTGGCTTCATTATTTCCATAAAATAGCTGTTTACAGTGTGTGACAAATTATATGGTTAAAAATGTATTATATTTCTGTTATAGTAGGTAAATCTCTTCTGCAGTAGAGCACTGTCATCTTTATAATCCTAATAGGAGTCAAATAAAATGTACTTTAAATCATCTAAGAATAATGTCAATGTTCTGCTATAATAAAAAAAAAGGTTTTTTTATTATAGATTCTCATCTGAATTCTTCAACTTAAAACTACACTGTATGTAATATTTTGGAACCTGAAACACCAGTTAGTCAAACTCATATGGAATATATTTCTCTAAGTGACAGAGCTCAAGAATTACACATATTAGAAATTCTATACAGATATTAGAATAATGCTGTTTTTTACTGATGGCCTCTCGTCCTTCCCAGGGAAGGGATTACTTCAGTAGTCATTGAACTAAAGCCATTTTCAGTCCTATAAATTTTTCATGATTAATTATATTTGAAGGATAATTATATTCTAGTAATTGGCCTAGAAAACTGTTGTTTCCAGGATTTAACATATTGTGAGCCAGACAGATTCTTATCAGCCCTCAAGCTTTTTTCTCCATTAAGTAAAAGAGTATTTATAAATACTGATCATATAGAGTTTATTATAAGCACATTTGGTTTGCCTTGTAGCGCCAATCTTTCCCTCGATGCTCTCTTTTGAGAGATCTTCATGACATCCTTTGCTAAGTTTTCTAAGGCTAAAGAGACGAATACGGCACTAGAAATGCGTATTATTCTAAAGAGACAAACAGATCTTTCTCAGGAACATCCTCATCTAAAATATTCTTTCTTTAATGGGTACAATGTAGGGGTATATGGCACACCTCCTGGGTGATCCACCTCCTGGGTAAAGGGCTCAACTACAACTTAGACTTCACCTAACAAACACAAGCAATATAACCTAATGATCTGTACCCTCATAGTAATCTGAAATTTAAAAAAATATCCTCTCTTCTTTTGATTGCGACTGGGTAGAAAAATCCAGAAAAATTCTTTCTGGGAATAGGAGTTATAGGCCCCACAAGAAATAAGAGGTTTTGGGTTTTGTCTTACATTTGCTTTCAGTTGTGGCAGAAAGTCACAAAGGCTGCTAAAACAATATTTTGCTAATCTTTGAAAATCTTTGTTATTAGAGCATTGCCGGTTTTAGTCTTCCTGGAGCCTTTTGAACTACTGTCCTCTAAACCTGCATCAACAGTCAACCATGTTCCCTGTTTCTTTATTCATTCTACAAACATTGACCCTGTTACAGGAGATGAATTAGTTAATATTCTTGCCCTGAGAAAATTCAATCTCTGCTCTCTTCTTTCCCTGTAATTTCTCTTAGAAGTCTGACAAGGCTTTTGAGAAATTAGGAAGATCAGAAGGAGTGATGACGCCCTACGTCTCTCAATTTAGGCCCAACTTTGTAGACCTGACCACAAACCACGTGTGTTAAGGTCGCACTCAGTTTTATAGTCATTTTGAGGAAACAATTCTGAGAATTAGAACTGTATAGCTTAAGAGACATTTATTGTTTTTGATGCTGCAGTTAAGTCAGCCTCAGAACTGAAACTGAGTCATCTATAAAAATTCAGCTTTGACAGCCGGGGTTCCAGGTCTGTCTCCCATGTCCTTTTTGCCGTTTCTTCTCCTACACTCAAGGTCAGGCTCTCTTTCACTTAGATTCCCAAACTTTAGTGTGTACAGAAGGACTTGATAAAGATCCTGGACCCCATCACTTATGGCTGAATCACAGTCTCGAGGAGTGGGCCCCATCATTGGCTTTTTAATTAGCTCCACAGATAATTATACACACTAATATTTAAAATCCAGACATATAGAAACAACTGGAATAACATCTTAATTCCCAATTATGTTAATATTGCATCTAATTTGCTTTGAATAGCTTCACTAAATGTCTTCAGTGCCTACTTAGTGTCTTATGAATTATGTTTGTCTCACTTTTAGAGATTTTGAGAATAGAAATTTTAGCCAAATTTAATTTATTGCTCACTCCTAACCTATGCAAAACCTATGCTAAATTACTTCATATTGTTAAAGTATTGCTATCATTTTCCACCTCTAGTTTGGCTCATTATGTCTCCTCTTATTCTCAATGTTCTCTTCTTAAAACTGAGCCTGACTCCCCCAAGCAGACATACCCTTTCTCCTTCCTGTGAATTCCTTAAACTTTCTGTATTTATTTTGTAATGGTGATCATATTTTTCCTTATATTAATTATAGTCACATTTGTACTCATCATTTTCCCTCCAGATTATAAAATCCTTAATATAAAACACTACCATAGTTGACATCAATGTGTTCATCTAAAATGTAAAGCAATTAATGCTCTCTTAGAGATCATCTGCATGTTCTGCTAAGATCAAGGATTTCCCGAGTAGTAACTGTTCCACATCTCAGGTGAATATACATCAAGCATAAAGTATGCTTTTATCCACTTCCGTCACCTCATAATCAGTCATGTTGCTATTTATGAAATATTTGCATTTCAACATTTTTTTCTAATAAGCCTAAAAATTGGTAGGTATACTCTGTTACAGATTTCTTGCTAAGTTTTTTCATATAAAATGTTCATGAAATCTTGACAGACAGTTGAATTGTGAAAGGAGGGGAGGTAAGGGAATTTGCTAAAAAAAAAAAAAAAAAACATGATATATCTTCAGACACAACTATTCTTTAAAAATTGAGGAATAGAATTAGCTTTTTTTAAATGAAGTTGAATAAAAACTCTTATATAAATATTGAGTGCAAGTACTCTAGTAATAACTTTTTAACGTGGAGGAAAATTCAGGTGACAGAATTGGTGGCACAACATTGAAGAGAATTAACCAGAAATTAGACAAGAAAAAAGTATATTAGAAGAAAAAGAACAGGAAGAAATAAATTACCTAAAGGAACACATCTGCAAAATCCAGTGTTAATAGATGATGGTTATTGTTCTTCATTGATGATAATGAAAATATTAGTCAAAAGACTATTTCTTTTTTCTTTTTTTGCAGTTTTTGGCTGGGGTGGATTTGAACCCTCCACCTCTTGTATATGGGGCCGGCGCCCTACTCCTTTGAGACACAGGCACCGCCTCTCAAAAGACTATTTCTCAAAATAAATGAGTTTTTGACATGAGTTTCCAACATTTTCCCTACAATCTCAGTAAATCTCAAATATTAATTATGAGACATAATTTGAAGAACTGAAAGCTTCAAAGGAGGTCTTATAAAAGAGGCTAAGTGAAGAAACATTTAAAGAACAAGAAATTAAAAAAGACTGATGAAACAAAACTTAAAAATAAAGTATATATTTCACTTACTACATAAACGTAATTTCAAATAACCTTTTCTTGAGCTTCAAACTGGAAGTTTAAAAATCCATAATTAACATGTAGTTATACTATAGATGGAGAGCTGAGAAGTTTGGAGACTGGTGCCCATATGGCATAATACTAACAGTATTTTTTTTTAATAGGGAAGAGAAATACAATGATACCTCTCCTATTCACAAGTAGGTTTCTGAGTTATTGATGCAATTCTGGTCTTCAGCCCCTTAAAGAAGATATGATTGAATGTGAACCAGAGGATAAACTCACAAAAATTTCGATATTCTTCAAAACATAAACAGTCCATACAAATCTTGGTTTTCTATTGCTTCTATAACAAATTACTGTACATGTAGTAGTTTCAGACAATACAAATTTATTAGTTTGTGGTTGTGTGTAGCAAGTCTCATACAGTCTCTCTGAATTAAAATTAAGATGTCTCCACAAAACCAATTTCTGGCAAAGAGGCAAAGCAATAAGAGCTCTCAATCATTACTAGTGGAAATATAAAATGGTATGCCCATTTTGAAAGACATCAAAGATGCTTACAAATCTGAAAGGTTCCACCATACAATCTAGTAATCAAACACCTAGTATTTCTCTAATTTATTTGGAAACGTATGTCTACACAAACACTTGCAGATGGATGTCTATAACAGCTTTATTCATAATTGTCAAAATAAGAAGCAACCAAAATGTCCAATAGTGAATGGATAAACCAAAAGTGGTATCTCCAAAGTGTAATGAATGCTCTTCAGTGATACAAAGAAAGATCTTTCAAGCTATGCAGAGATATGGATAAATCTTAAGTAGACATTAATAACTGAAAGAAACCAGTCTGTAAAGGCTACATACTATAAGATTCCATTTATATGATATTCTGGAAAAAGCAAAACTAAAAAGGTAATAAATGTATCAGTGGTTGCTAGGTTTTAGAGCCCATGGCTAAATAGTACTGGGGGATAAACCATTATATGTTATATGATGGTGGCTATATGGCACTATATTTGTCAAAACTCACAGAATTTTACAGCAGGGGAAAAAATGAACCTTTAAATATATGCACATTTAAAATCATTTTAGTAGTTAGGGGATCAAAGGATCAAATGCAGAACGTGATAAAAGAATACAACTGTATTAGAAATAAATGCAACAACATCCCAAAGGGGATGGATGGGAAAAGATGATGACACAATTAACCTTGGAAATAAGGAAGAAATATAAGACTAAAGTCAAAAAGACCTCTCACAACCATTTTCTCCTTAATCTAGACAAATATGGTTACATATAAAATATTTATAGGTATGTACATATGTTAGTGTACACATATATTTCCTCATTCCACTAGCTGAGGGGGCCTAGAAACAATAGTTCTCCAGTAGCAATGAGTTCACCTAAACCAGAGCTTGGTTTCCAATACCATTCACAAATAAACGTGACTGGAACTTCTTAGGAAAATAAGTGACTAATTATAGGAGTGGGGCAGGATATATGTAAGAAGAGTCTGTAGCATCTTGTACTACCAGAAAAAAAAGGATACATTGCTCCAGCAAGCAATACCTTGATGATGCTATGTCAAAGGGATGAAGGAGCAGGTTGGGAGGACATTTGGTAGCCAAAGCTGGAAGAATGTGAGCAAAAAAAATAATTTTAGATGATTAAACCTAAGTATAAATCAATAATTGAATAAATTAAAAATAGAGAAACCTCCCATGTAGAAGAATTCCAAAAAAAAAATTTATATATTTGTAATTTTAAGGAGGCGGAGCACAACTCCCATTCCTTTTGTGTGGGCTGCACATGAGTTTTAAAGAGTATAATACAAAAAAAAATGGAAAGGAAGTAATTTTATGACACTGTCTAAGCCATGACAGTGTCTCCCCCATGATCAGGAAGGGCAAGGTCAGCAGTGATAAGACCTGCTGATGGTATGCACTCTCCTCGATACATAAGGAAAGATGATTAATTCTCAAAAGCCTACATCCCCATTTTAACCACAAGAGAAACATCAGACCACTTCCCTGGGCACAGTTGTGAGCAGCTGGTGCTCATCACGAGCACCACCTCTCTGGTCTTAGGTGGTTTCCTTTCAGCCTTGTCTTGATGGCCAGACAGACCCTTTTCTGATTCTCCCCAGTTGAGAATGAACTGTAACAATGACCAACAAGGGCGACTGGAGATAAAGAACATACAATTTGCAATGTTGCTTCTAATAACTGTACCCAGACATCTGTCAGGTCTGGACTACATGTAGGTGCAAGTCACCTCCTGCCCTCTCAGGAAGCCTTCAAGTGAGTTTCACAAGTGATGGGGCAAACTGAAACTGCTAGATGTTGAGAATGGGAAATGAGGCAAAGAATGTGAATTTCTCTCTCAAGAAGTTTAGCTTTCAGGACCAGGTGTGAAGACTCATGCCTGTTTTGCGACTAGTCTGAGCAAAAGCGAGACCCTGTCTTTACTAAAAATAGAAAAATTAGTCAGATGTAATGGCAGGTGCCTGTAGTTCCAACTACCCACGAGGCTGAGGCAGGAGGATCACTTGAAGCCAGGAGTTTGAGGTTGCTGTGAGCTAGCCTGACATCTTGAAGCTGTATCCTGGGCAACACATTGAGACCCTGTCTCAAGAAAACAAACAACAAAAAAAAGAGGTTTGGCTTCCAGCTTGTGATTGACAGGTCAAAGGGTCTTGTATTTTCTGAGTGTCAAAGCATACCTCACTCTGACAGTGCACTCAGTAGTTTTAGAAACATCTTTCAGTGAAAATCCAGACCGGAGACCAACAAGTAAGCAAATGTCTCAGAATAAAAGGGAATAGAGGGAGCAAGTTTTCTTCTTTCTTGGCTTCAGAGAAAGTGGCCCAAGAGAGTTGTGTAAATAAGTATCAAACTTTTATGTTTTTGGAGTGTAAGGATAATTGTTATTGGTAATACATTAGTTTTCTATTGATGCTATAATAACTTATCACAGACTTGGTGCTTAAACCCACATGACACTTACAGATTTGGAGGTCAGAAGTCCAAAATAAGTTTCACCAGGCCAAAAATCAAGGTGGTTGCAGGTCTGGGTTTCTTCTGGAGTCTCAATGAAAAAATGAGGCACTGTCTTGCCTTCCTGGGTCATTTCCAGAGGCTGCCTGCTTCCCTCTGGCCGACTTTCCCCATCTTCAAAGCCCTTCCCATGTTGCCATTTCTGGTCCTCTTCAACTGCAAATTTCTTTCCATTAAAGGACTTATGTGATTAGATTGGTGCTACTTAACAGTCTCCTGATGTTAAAGTTTTTAACATATGCAAAGTCCCTTTTGCCACATAGGATAGCATTCACAGACTCTAAGAATTAGAATGCGATCATCTCTGGGGGCTGTTGTTTGACTCTCACACTGCAGGATTCTCGGTTTATATACATCTATCATCACTCATTGCTAATTATCTCCCATAGCCATGTCAAACACATCTCCAAAACTAAATTAATCCACCCAAGAAGATTCTTCCTTGATCAGAGATCTCATCTAACAACCTAGTTTATAGATGGAGGATTGGTTTTCTGTAATCCTTCATTAGATTGGACAGTCTGCTCAATTCCTAAGTATTTCTCTAATCCATCCCTGCCTTGCATCTCTCCTACCATAGACTATCCTCGTGTGAGTTCCATTTTCCTTTAAAAAGTATTTCTTGATTAATGGTATCCGTCACTTGCTAGCCAGTGGAGCCATTTATGTGAATGGTGGATCTGTTTTGTCTGCCCCAGTGAATCTACAGTCTAACATGGAAAAACCAGATTAAACAAACATGTGTGATAATGTTCTGGGAGAGGACTCTGGATCTTTCTAATTATGAACTTTCTAGAGAGACGCCATCATGCTAGCTAATTTAAAGCAGTCTGGTGTGTATATGTGACTTTTCCCTAATTCTGGAATACAAAGATGGAAAAATAAGACTGCTAATTACCATTAAATATGGCAATTTACTTTAAATAACACTGAACAAAGGTAGCTTTTAAAGTTTATCTTGATCATTTGTTGTCTAAATGGAACTAAATTGCAAATTTTAAGGACCCCACTCTAGATTTAATGAATCAGGATGCCCGCCCGGGACAGGGTCTGGCAATATGCATCTTAAATGAACAGCCCATGAGTTTTTGTTCACATTAACATTAGGAAGTTACAAATCCAATTTCAACTCACCATGCCCCATTCCATGCATTTTCCATCTTCTTTAGGCTGTCCACATTTTTTGACTCATGACTCTTCCGTCCTTAAAGGCAGAACCAGCAGGTGAAATCTTTGAGGTATTCCTCTCTGACTCGTCTGTCAACACTTCTCTCCTCTCTCTCACACACAAGTTTTTCTGCTTTTAAGGACTAAAGTGATTAGATTTGTCCCACCTGGATAATCCAGGGTAATCTCATTTCAAGGTTCTTAATTTAATTACTCCTCAAAGTCCCCTTTGCCATCTAAAGTAACATAGTCACGGGTTTTGGGGATTAGGATTTTATCAATTTGTGTGGATAGGGACAACATTTTTTCTTGCATGTTGTGTCTGGAGAGTGCTTTCTCGGTTGCTACACATTAACCACTGTGTTGATCATTTTCATATTCCTTTTACCCAGCTCAAAACAACAGTGGAGAGAAAACATTCGTGGAATACTGAAAAGACTTTCACCACTCAACATTACATTCAAAATAGAGCCCTAAACTCAGGGGAGAACATGTTCCTTCCAATGTTCTACTAGCTCTCTATTACTAATCTGAATACGTGTTTAATTTGTATAAAGGTTAAGTGGCCAACAGCTTCATAGTTGGTTCTTACAAGTACTGCATATGGCTATAAGAATTTAGAATATTTATTTTAGTAAGTTATCTGATATTCATAGTGTGTTGGGTATCACCTGGAGATCATAGTATAGTTTGTGCTAGAGAACAGGAGATGGGCCCTGTAATAATTTTAAATTACCATCTTCGTACTTATTTCATGTTATCATCAATGCAATCAAGATAGAGAATATTATACAAAGTCCATAATCTTTATCTTAACATAATCTTTTCTTCATTATTATTATTGTCTGAGGTAACTGAGGCAGTTACTTGGTCATATTCTGCTTGTGTTACATGTTTTTGTTTTTTTGTGTCAGTTTCCAGAACTCACTCAGAACTTACAGATTGAAGCATAAAAGAAAGATATATGAAATTTTTCATATTTCAGATGCTGAAATTTTTCATGAGAGGATGGTTAGTAGGATAGAACAAGGGTGAAAGAAATAAAGGTCTGTGCATTAAGATCTGTATTCTCAAACTAACCACAGTTCTTTTAGGCAAGAAGTAACTCCCAGCACTAGGAAGACTCCATAATTAAAACAGTGTAGGTGGTAATGAAACAAGATAAGGCCCTGGACAGCATAGGACACCCTTTGTTCTGTAGAGTTCCAGCCCTCCACTCAGGAAACCCTGCAGGGACGTACTCAGAGATAAACAAATACAGTCCAGACATGCATTTAGGGAAAGATCTTCATATTTTTAATTTGAACTTTTCTGCTCAGTATTAAGAAAATTACTGAAATGCATATTGATTGGTTTCTGTTGGAAACAAAAGAGTGTGTAGCTACACTTCCTGTAACCCTTGAGAACCAAAGCCAATTGAATTAGTATCAGGAAGAGTTAGAATAAAGTTATTTGATGACACACTCTGAAATAACATGATCATATTCCAAAATTGATTATGCTGAGTTCATAATATATTTTACTAAATAATCTCCAGTGAGAAACGCAAAAGAGTTGATGAATTCTACTGCCACACCAGATTCATTTTGTTATAAATTTCTCTAAACCTGCTGAATGACAGGTTTAAATCTAAAGCGCATTTGAAGAGAGGAATTTGTTACCCTTGTCTATTAAACAGGATACCAGAGAATGTCTCCCTCATTTGCTTGATTAAAGCTCAAATGTCTTTTCCAGAACTATTATTAGAGAATGCTTTTAGTGGATTCTCACATAGTTCATGGAGGACTCTGGATGTTGATCTAGCTATGATGTAACAGGAGCAACAGAGGGTGTCAAACAGCAGGTACAATTTAACAAGGACACATAACTCAGGTTACCAAATGGTTTCTGTTTGCATAATTCATCAGGTGGCTTGTCATTCCTGCATCTCAGCAGGCATCCTTTTAAGCCCATGTCATGCTTCTGATACTTAGGTGAGAGGTGAGTTGTAGAAATAAAGACAAACCTCTTTTTTTCTCCCTCCCTAACTCTGAGCCCTCATGTTGCACACTGCTACAAAACTATGATGTAGTATATTAGAAAGGAAAAGGATTAAAATATCAAGAGAAGAAATTTATTGGACAGAGCTGGGTGGAGACTGAGGAATGAGAGGAAAGTCACAGTAAACTTACCCATTACAGACCTTCAACCCAACGTGGATACCTATTAAATTGGCATCTCTACTCCTAGCGTTTGATGTGTGTCCAAATCTGTGCTTCCAGCTGCCATGAAATACCTACATTTAAAGATCTTATAGCAGTCATTTGTCCACTGACTGCAATAATTGTTTTTTCTCTCATTTTTTCCCTACTTATCCTGTTTCTGCCACTTTCACCATCTTTCTTCCCAGGTTAGACATCTTAGAACCATCTTTTACTTTAAGGTAAAATGTTCACCAGATTCTCAATTTATTCTAGATGTTATTCAAATGTTCATAGTTGCAGCCCATTCCAGGAGCTTCATAACTTCACCACTGAGCTTGATATAGTGAACCAAAGTAGGAAAGATTCTTTTTTTTTTTTATGAAACCAGTAAAACAACAAGATAAAGTTTAATAATAACTGGAGCTACATTTAGCTAGTTGGGAAATGAAAAAAAACAGTCATCTGTATCAATTACATTGAGGTGTTTATAAGATATCAATATTCTCAACACATATAAATAGCTTTAAAAAAATGAGCCCCTCTAACAGCTGTGTCTTTTTACAAAATGATTTACATTTCCCTGAAGACTTAACAAGAATTTTTTAATGTAATGGCTAAATGACAGAGGTGGGTACCTATCTATATTGTTTATTCACACAAATCTGTTTTTTTCTGGTCTGCATCTGCAGCAGCTGCCTCCCTGGTCAAAAGAGCAGCAGGAGGGAGCACTTGTATCATTTTCTCCCCAGCCACCACTTCATCAGCATCTGTCCTAGTCCACTTTCTGTTGCTTACAACAAAACTCCTGAAACTGGGGCAATTATTTAAAAGTATTATTTCTTATAGTAATGGAGGTTGGGAAGTTACGGTCAAGGGGCTCACCCGGTGAGGGCCTTTTTGCTGGTGGGGGCTCTCTGCAGGGTCCTGAGGCAGCTCGGGGCATCACACGGCGAGGGGGCCTAGTGCGCTAAATACTTGGTCGTGTCTCTCTTCTTCTTCTCATAAAGCTACCAGTTTCACCCCCACAGTTACTCTTTAATTCATTACACCATTAATCCATAAATAAATTAATTCATTTATGAGGCCAGAGCCCTCCTAACCCAGTCACTTCTTGAAAGCCCCGTATCTCAATACCGCCACATTGGCTACTAAAGTTCAACATGAGTTTTGAAGGAGACAAAGAGTCAACTATAGAAGCATCTCTACCATTTTCCCTCTTTTGTGAGTCTGAGATCCCTTAAAATGTCTTGATTTTTATCCAAGGAAAGGTGAACATATTGCTGTCCTGCTCTCAAGGACAGAGCATGTGAAAGTAGCTTAAATTTTGAAATAGCAAAAGGGAAAACTGTCTCTAAAATGCAAATAAATTTTTCAGTGTGGTGCAGTGTGGTATAAATACACGTGAAGTCAAAGAGATGGACAAATGGCTCTCCCAATATTCCCTTCTTTCTACTGAATCCATACAATTATCAATGTTTTCAGATATATTTAACATCAAATGACATTTTTAGACCTATGGAAAACAATGAAAAGTACTAGCTTATCAGCAGTAAATCGAATAGCTTAGTTTATTTGTAGCAAATAGGAATATTTCTCTTACTTTGGAGAAGGCTAGTGCAATACACCATGTAGACCAGCAGTTCTCAACCTGTGGGTTGCAACACACAGGAACTGTATTAAAGGCCTGTGGCATTAGGAAGGTTGAGAACCACTGATGTAGATGAATTTATATTATCTTGGGGTGAGGAAAGGATAAGGCTATGGTAAGGCAAAAGCCTAGCCATGGAGGGATGTGTGTCTTCTAGCCCACAGGAGACAATGATAAGAAAAGAAAAGGCTGAGGATGGAGGGTAGCTTAATGGGTTTGCAATTTAGCATCTGGTTCCCCTCCTTTCCTACTGTATCCTTAGCCTAATGCCTATTTTGTATCTTCTCAGGGCATAGTGAAAGTGTCATATCCAAAGACCCTAGACAATAAACAGCATTTCTTCTCACTTTTCCAAGACATGTGAAGGCTAATTTTTTCTAGACAATTTAGATACACTGTATAGGAAAGGAAAAACATTTTGTTAATTCTTTTCACTTAGTCAGAAAGAAACATTCAGCCCAAATGGTTCCCAATGGCACACGATGGAAGATAGTCAAAAAAATTTTCTGGGTGGCGCCTGTGGCTCAAAGGGGTAGGGCGCCAGAGGTGACAGGTTCAAACCCAGTCCCAGCCAAAAACTGCAAAAAAAAAAAAAAAAAATTTTCTGGAATATATTGCAATCCCTTTTTGCACATCCTCTTCCGGCACCTACATCATTAAAGGTCTTGAACACTACAAAATCAGCAATTAAAGAGGAACATAAATTGCATCTAGGTGATAGACTACAGGTTGCTAGCAACATTAACTATACCCCTTGATGTCATTACCATACTATAACCCTAACCAAACCTGTACCTATCTCATAATCTCAGGGTAATTCAGATTCATCACTGTCACTGCCAATATTGGTGTTAATACCAGGATTGCAACTACAGCATATGTACAGAAAGATTGGCCATATGAGAAGCCACTGCCATATAATTTTCCAATGCTGAAACTGCTGACCCCTGAAGAGTTCAGGTGGTCATCAATGGAACACAAACAGCTTAATTCAGTTTGATCCAAGCTGCAGCTCCTTTGCTCTGGTCTTTTGGCTCTTTCGTTTCCTCATAACTAACTACTGACCTTTCCACATTTGACCATGAACTCATGACTAAACTTCCACTCCCTCAAATCGCTTTCCTTCCTCTGCTTTGATGTGTGGTCTAACACATTTGGTGTTTAGTAAACGATTCCTCCTTCTCCTTTAGTGTTAACAACTTCTGCTTGTGCTCGGTGTCTCAGGACATACCACTGTCAGTTCAGACTTAGAGTCTGTTGAACCAGTTTCTGTTAGACAATATGTGAGGTTATCAATGAGGTAAGTAACTAAATAATAAAATACTGAATAATTACCATTTATTTAGGACAATATCAGACTTGGTGATACTGTAATGACTGATTTCTTTACTCAAGGAGCTTGGAATCTGGTTTGGGAGTCTAGACAAACAAATGAGAGTAAAAGCAAGACAGTGCCGTTATGAGTCAAACAGTGCAGCCCACCGTTGTCATGCTTTTCAAGTTCAAAGTCTCAGTGGAGTCTGAAACTATTAAAGAAGGTGTAACAGAGTGAGTTAGCCTGCATGTGAAAATCAAGAAAGGGTTTGGTGTTGGTAAGAAGAAAGAAAATGAACATTCCCAGCTATGTGAATATGATGAGTAAAGGCAAAGAGGTGGGAATAATGATATTGAGTTATCAGAGGACTCAGAAGATGTTCTCAGAAGATGTTTGTGTATTTCTCAGTGTGACCAAATCACCAGGGAATCTGTATAATGATTACAAGTGAGGTTGAATGTGTGAAAAGAGCCCTGACTCTTGATAAAGTTTTGGTTTGGAGCAAACAGAAGGTTATTTTAGGCTAATGAACATATGTATTGATTAAGGTAACAGAATGCTTGATTACAGATGAAACTCACAATTTCACTGGCTTCACATAATAGACATTTATTTCTTGCTTATGTAAAGTCCAAATCAGGCATTTCTGATTGGAGACTTAATTTGAATTCATTAAATAAATGATGTCCCATCTCACGTATAGTTCTCTGCCAACATACATTTGTTATAAATTCACTTAGCAACCATCTTTTAAGTGCCAGCTATATATTAGGCACTGTCCTTGACTGACAGTAGAGATTCTGACTGAGGCGAAAGGTCTGGTCCCTCCCCTTGAGAAACTCTGGCTGCAAAGGAAGCCAGACAACAAGAGAGGAGGATTCTATTATCTGCTACAGAGCACGAAGCGAGGGAGTATTTTATAGATTATGGAAGCAGCAAGCTCAAGTCAGGGCCTTTTAATGAGAATGCTTTGGCTGTCCAATGGGAATAGTTGCTTTACTAAGCACTTAAACATTAAAAATCTCCTGAGTTCAACAGAAAAACACCTGACTTTAAATCTATCCATTCTTATTAGCTACAAAGATAGCTCCCACGCCACTTTTCCTCAAGTTCAGGAGTTTGTTTTTTTGATCTCGTGAGGCATTATGAGTACCTGCACATTGTACTTTTGGTGGTCACTCCTGGACAGGACGTTTTTAGTTATAATGCAGGAACTGGAAACGGGAGGTGCTTACACTGACTCTGCCCGTGACTGTTTGTCTCCCAGACTCATCAGGGCTCTAGTTTTCTTCTTATACAAAGAATGACTCATAAAGTTCTTCTAGTTCCAGCTTGAAATTATATCCTTCTAACATTCTGATTAAAGTTACGTTTCTCCTCAGGACATTTCTGTTTTATGCAGGTTATTTGATGCTGCCACGTTATTTGCATAGTTACAGGCAGAGAAACAGTGGATGTTTTGGTTTGGAGTATGGGCTTTGGCATGAAACTGCCTAGGTTCAAGTTCTCAATAACACTCCTTTTAGCTGCCAGATGGGACTGTTCCTCAATTTCTATAAAATGGAGATAGGAATCGAACGTACTTTCTTTGGTTGACATAAAGATTAAATGATTTAATTCAGAGATCCCAAACCTTCTTTATTTATACTGCCTTTAATGTCTCTGTTTTCTTCCTTCCTTCCTTCCTTCCTTCCTTTTCTTTCTCTTTCTTTTCTTTTTTTTTTAAAGACTGAGTCTCACTCTGTTGCCCCAGACTAGAGTGCATTGCGTCACAGCTCACAGCTGACAGCAATCTCAAACTCTTCAGCTTAAGTGATCCTTTTGCTTCAGCCTCCTGAGTAGCTGGGACTACAGATACCAACCACAATGACCCACTAGTTTTTCTATTTTTAGTAGAGACAAAGCCTTGCTCTTGCTGAGGCTGGTCTCGAATGTTGAACTTCAGCATGCCACCCACGTCAGGCTCCCAAAGTGCTAGGATTAAAAGCATGAACCATTGTACCTGCCTGGCTTCTATAATTCTTTTCACTGTGTCCCTAGACCGTAAACAAAGAAAGAAACAAACAAAACACTTAATAGTTTCATTTACATAATAAGTATTTATGTCCTAACTTATAGTAGTAACCTCTTGAAAATATACTACACACAAATTAAAAAAAATAACAATTTTATTTCATTCTTAAATAAATGCTTTTACTTACTAATGAGATGTGTGTGCTTCACAGTCATCTCTGCTCCATGATGTCTGAGACCTCAGCTGAGAAGACTTACAGGCTGGGAGCAGGAATCACAGGAAGCATCTTTATTCACATCTGATACTTGGGTGCTGGCTGTTGGCAGGAACCTTGGATAGAGCTGTTATTGGATAATCAACATGTGGCCTGGGCTTCTTCACAGCATGGTGGCCTCAGCCATTTTACATAGCACTTGGAGCCCTCGGGCAGAGTGTCCAAAGAGAATGAGATGAAAACTATCATATTTTATGACCTACCAGCAGAAATCACATACTATTCCTTTTACCATTGACATATATATATAGAGAGAGCCTCTATATAAATTCTACAACACCTGTCTGTGTGATATAAATTGCATGCATATATATACACATATCTGCATTCATCACTTTCTAAGTCATGCTTTTTTATTCTTATTTTCATGTATAAAATACCTTGTTTATTAGTCTTTGCCACCACATACTATTTGTCAAACATGTTTCCTTCCATGGCTTTGTTCTTGAAGGGTAAACAAGTGAAACAAGCGTTGACTAGTTCTTGTTCCCACAGGCCTTTACCTGCTGTGCTATACACGGTTATCTTTCATCTTTTGGCCTTCTTACTTTTATAGCAGGTTCTTCTCTTGCTAGAAAGGGATTAAAAAGATTAATGTTTATTCCATCATTATGTTGCTAGAAATCATTATTTGGCTAGATCATCCTATTTGGTAGAAAATACATCTCATGTTCATGGTTCATGTTGTATACTTTTCTCATTTGGAGTAAATGCATGTATGTCTTTATGAGTTAATCTACATGTTCTGGACAATCTTAGAGTTTTCTTTTGTATTCTCTTCTACTTATATTTTGCCTTCTGAAATAAATTGTCAGATTCTTAACCTAAAAAATCATGTAAGCATATTTAAACACTAGCTCAGAAAGCCCTAGTTCTTCTAAAATAAATTTGTTTTCCTTTAGGGATTTCCCCATGAGTTGTGGTATTTTTCAAATACCCCTATAGGTATTTCCCAACCTCATAAGTAGGCTTGATACTCAGAAATTAGAATTTTAAATTACGTGTGCAATTCCATATCTTGTATTTTTATTTTTTTTGTAGATGATGTAGGATGTTCAGGGCTTTGTTTGATAATTAGTGGAATAAAATCTCTTCTCTTTCTTCTCTTCTCACCTCTTCAAGTCCCTGAATCTTTTATACAATGTTTGCTCTTATCTTTTCATTTCAATCATCCCATTTTATACTTTTTTAAAAATGCATAAGCACCATAAAAATTTTGTGGAAAACAGTTAGCATATAAGAAGAAAAGAAAACGGAAGAAAGAAATTGAGAAAGGGATAGAAGGAAATGGTAAAAGTATTTAAAGCAAAGATTAACTGAATGACTTTGGCTCTGTCATTTGGGCCCCCGATATTTCTCTCTCTTCTCACTACACATTCCAATTTAGCTGTACAGACTCATCAGCATTTCCCAAAGCTTTATGGCTTTTCATGCCTCATGCTAAACATGGAGGTTATGATTTCCCTATGATGGAGGGGTAGGGGAATCACCTACCCCTTTATTCTGTTGAAATCTTATTGTCGGCTCAAATGTTATTTTCTCTGTGTCAAATCACAGTTCCTGTGTTGACTCTGTAGTTCCTTTCATGGTACACTGAATTGCTATTTACAAGTCATTGTTCCTGCTAAGTTCCTTGGAGACCAACCCCTATCATTTCTGTAGCTCTTGGTCCCAGCAAATTTTTCTTTGATTCATGTATACTGAATGAGTAAATTTACAACCTTGAATATCAATGACTCAGCCTGTCTGTGCTTTCTGCTTTGTAGAATGGGATTTGATAGTAGTATCTAACTTAAAGGAGTATTTAGAGGATTACACCAAATAATTTATGTGTAAAACACAATGCCTGACATAAAACTCATGTCTAGTAAATACTTAGTTGTTTTTGTTATGCATATTTTTTTTAAATTGCATTTAATCACCATTCTAAAATTATAAGTAATAACCACAAAACGGATGTTTCATCATCTACGTTTTTTAATAAAAGATTATTTGTCCGATGGCTGAAACATGAAAGTTAAACAAATAGACTAATTAACCACCACACTGAAATATCTCTCTAAAGAAAGGCTTCATGAAGAGTCTTCTCTTGTCATAACAGAAAATCCAGTTTATATTATGACATTATAAGGTGCCTACAGGTGTATTAAAATGTTCAAAACAACTGCTAAAACTCCTGGCCATCAACGTAAGCTCTGTTTGATTCTATCTCATACATCTTTCTCAGTGGATGCTTTATCAACTCTATTGTCATGTAAATTATCATACTGTATATATTCCATGATTTAAATTTTTCATGTTAGAAAATTCAGAATAGATTAATTTACCAACATAAGATAGATACGGATTTTAGCCATTGGTTTGAAGATGTAAATTTTACTCCATTGAGTTTTATGTTAAGTATTTTCTAAATAATAGGTGTGTTCAGATAAATATTAAATGTCTTGCCATACACACCACAAATTCACAATTTTTCTATTAAAATTTTCAATATCACAGTAGGAACAATATGCCATAAGCAAAGTTTTATTTTGTTATCTGAACATGCCCAGTTCCATCTTTCTTTTTATTCCAATACAGCTTACCACATACAGAGGGTAAACAAAGGTACTTTTGAGGTTTATTTGTTTTGGGGGAGTCTAGTAAGGAAAACATACTTTACTACCTATTTATATAACTCTCAGTGATAGTTACCAGATTTTCCAAAATGAATAGTTGGATTGAAAACATATTTCTGACCAACTTTATCGCCCTACACAGAAAGGAATACACAGAATTTGAAAGGTTTGGTTTTCTAGGGCCATTCAACTGATCTAAACACTAAGTTCATAAATTATGTAGGTTAATTATTTCATAACTTAGGTATTTCACTTACTTTAAGGACTATGAAAAATTAACCAACTGCACTTTACGTATATCCAATAATTTTTTGCCAAATCATCCTATTCAAACGCTGATTTCTTAATAATTTTCTAGGAAACACAGTGAGATAGAAAAAGGCAGGGAGAAAGATTAATGGAGGTGAAAGAAAAATTCATTACTATGAAATTTTCTAATTTGTAATCTTCATCAAATCCTTCATTATGGAGACCATTCTTTTCAGTTGAATGGGGAATGGGAGGAGAATGAAAAGAGTTGTTTTTATTAGTGGAGATAGTCAGTACAGTTTATGCTGTATTGACAAACAATATTCAAGTCTCAATGGCTTAACTCTAGAAAAGTCTATTTTTCATTTATGCAACATCCACCATGAGTCTGAGAAACTCAAGAGGAACTATCTTTCATACAACGTGGACTGCTCAACTGCTGGTTTTGTCATCTGCACACAGGTTTTCTCCACATTTGCTATTATAGGGGAATGAGAACACAAGAGACGTGCATATGCACAGTTAAACAATTCAACCCTGAAACGACAACAGTAATGAAATGTTTCATCTTGTAAGTCATTTCAGCTTGCAGCTTACTGACTATTTTCCATTTGCCTAGGGGGAGAAGAGACACTGTTGAAAACTAGAAATGCCTGTTATGGAATTTTACACAGAACCTAACACAGTGTTTTCCCCTTAATTGTCCATGCATATTGAATTAACTCTCATTTTAACTCTCCAAACAATTTAATCTTAATCTGAGTTTTGCATATGTAGATTGAGTTATGGTTGTACCACTACTGGAATTCAGATATATTTGGGCAGCTTGGAGCTTTGATGGCACAGACCTACCAAAGTTCATTTGCAGGAGAGATTGAGAGACCAGTGAGAACAGGACTCAACCTAAGGGAGCAGAGAGTTGGCAAGATCATAATATTTCAATAACATGGCAGTAGTCACTGAAGAAATGGGAAGTCTCGACTGTTTTACTCAGTCACCCTAGGTAGAGTGCTACGGCATCATAGCTCACAGCAACCTCAAACTCCTGAGTTCTAGTGATCCTCTTGCCTCAGCCTCTCAAGTAGGGGACTACAGGCACCCACCACAACACTTGGCTATTTTGAGAGACAGGGTCTCACTCTGGCTCTGGCTCTGGATCTGGCTGCTCTGGAACTCCTGAGCTCAAGCAATGCACCTGCCTCAGCCTTCCAGAGTGCTAGGATTACAGGCATGCGCCACTGCCCAGATAGTTGCTCTGTTTTCAGTTGCTCTGTTTTTGCTCAGGCTGGTCTTGAACTCCTGAGCTCAGATGATACATGCCTCAGCCTCCCAAAGTGCTAGGATTACAGTCGTAAAAAACCACGCTTACCTGACACTTCAATATTTTAACAGTTCTTCTAAATAATTCATTCTTCTAACATTAAGCATCCAATATGCCAGACATTGAGATAAACATCAGGGAAATAAAGACAAATTAGTCATGAGGCTACTTTCTATGCTCTGCCCTTAATGTATATATACACCTATTACAATACGTGAAAGCATATAACACAGTATGAGATTCGGAGACATTTTCAAAGGCACTATTTTAACTATGTTTTAAACTGTGGTTAAAAGTTAAAGGATAAAATATTGCAGGTCAAAACATTTTAAAACATGGTATACTCAAAGAATTTGAGATTGCTTCATCGGTTACTCAGTGGACATGTTGTAAGTAAGAAGAATAAAAGGTAATTATTGAAAGGAAAGTGAGATTCTAACCATATGAGACCTTCTGTATCATGCTAATCTATTCACCTCCCATCTAGGAGGAGCCAACAAGTATTATAATTTCAGGGTGATGATTGCATGCATCATATTTTATAATCCATATTCCATAAGCTTTACTTAGCACCTATGATTTCATAAGGCAACACCGTATGAAATAGTGAAATATTTTAGACATATAAAATGTATACAGCAGAATATAATAATTGTATTTACATGATCTATCCAGCTTAAGAAATAAAATATTTTAATAGTTTCTATTATTCTCCTCATCCTCAGATATAATTACTATCTTTAATTTAGTGTTCATCTTTTATTTCCCTTATGTATTTGCTGCGGGTAATGCATACAGATTCAATGCGTTCTTTTGCACTTTGCTTTTTTAATAGAAACATTTATGAAATTGATCCCTATTGACGTATGAAGCTCAAGTGTGTTGCCTTTGACTGCTTTGTAGTGTTCTATTGTGTCGATATACTGTACTTTGTCCTCCTCCTGTTGAAATATACTTAGTTTTCTTTCAGTTTAACCATTATAGATGCTGCCATGACAAACTTCCTTATACCCTTTTCTCTGTACATTGGTGGTAGAGAGGCAACTATGTGGAAATAAAATTTCTGGGTCATTTGACATGCGTATTTATAGCTTTCTTCACTATTACCAAATTGCCATCTAAAATGATCATACTGATTTTTACCTGCCATTAGAATATAAGTATTCTCATTGCTCCTTATTCTTTCCAACACTTGGTGTTATCATACTTGATATTTTTAGTATCTTATTGTGTGATTAGTTTTCATTTTTTGGACTTTTCAATCCATTTTTGGACTTTTCTAACTTTTATATTGTTTTTATTTTTTAGATTTGTAAGAGTTCTTTGTCAGATATATGTTCAACAAATACCTATTTTAGTCTGAGGTTTATTTTTGTACTTTGGTTATGGTGTGGTTGTTTGAGCACCAAATATTTTTATTTTAATAGGGTCAAATATAAAAAACTAGTTTGTTATCTTCATGCCTTTGTGTTTGCTTATGAAAATCCTTAGATATACAGGTTGATAAAAATATTGTACTATGGTTTCACCTACATAGACAAACCTCCTTTTATTGCACTTTAATTTATTGTGCTTTGCAGGTATTGCATTTTTTTTCCAAATTGAATGTTTGTGGCAAAGCTGCATTGAACAAATCTATTAGTTTCATTTTTCCAACAGCCTGGTCACTTCATCTCTCTGTGTCACATTTTGGTAATTCTCATAATGGGTTCAAATTTTTACTTATTATTATAATTGTTACAGTAATCTATGACAGGAATGTTTGCTGTTATTATTGTTATTGTTTAGGGCACCACAAATCCCACCCATATAACATAGTGTTCTTAGTCTATGAGTGTTGAGTGTGCTATGACTGCTTTACCATCTGGCTGTTTCCCCATCTCTCTCCCTCTTCTCAGACCCCCCTACTCCCTAAGACACAAAATATTAAAATTAGGCCAACTAATAACTTTACCATGTCCTCTAAGTGTTCAAGTGAAAGAGTCTTGTCACTTATTTTTAATATAAATCTAGAAATGGTGATGGTTAGCGAGGGAGGGGTAATGAAACATAAGATAGACCAAAAGCTAGACCTCTTGAGCCAAACAGTCAAAATTGTGAATGCAAAGTTCTTGAAGGAAATTAAAAGTGCTATTCTTGTGAACAAACAAATGATGACAAAGTAAGACAGTCTTATTGTTGATATAGATAAAAATTTTAGTGGTGTGGATAGAAGATCAAACCAGCTATGACATTCCCACAAGCCAAAGAGTATTCCAAAGCCATTCCCCAACTCCCTTCAATTCTATGAAGACTGAGACTGGTGAGAATGGCTTCGGAAAAAAGCTTTTAAGATAGGCAGAGGTTGTTTCATGAGGTTGAAGAAAAAAAGAGGTCTTTATAAAATAAAAAGTAAAGCAGCAAATGCTGATAAAGAATCTGTGCCAAGGGTGGCACCTGTGGCTCAGGGAGTAGGGCGCCAGCCCCCGCCAAATTGCAATAACAATAAAATAGCCGAGCACTGTGGTGGGAGCCTATAGTCCCAGCTACTCGGGAGGCTGAGGCAAGAGAATCACTTAAGCCCAAGAGCTGGAGGTTGCTGTGAGCTGTGACACCATGGCACTCTATCCAGGGCAATAAAGTGACTCTGTCTCAAAAAAAAAAGAAAGAAAAAAAAAGAATCTATACCAAGTTACCTAGCTAAGATAACTGATGAAGGTGTCTACACTGAACAATAGATTTCTTGTAGATAGAACCACCTTCTATTGGAAGAAGAAGCCATCTAGGATTTTCATAATTCAAAAGGAGAAGTCAATGCCTGACTTCAAAGCTTCAAAGGACGGGTTTACTCTCTTACTAAGGGCTAAGGCATCTTGTGAACTTAAGTTGAAGCCAATGGTCATATATCATTCCAAAAACCATAGGGACCTTAAGAATTATGCTAAATCCATTCTGCCTGTGCTTTAGAAATGAAACATCAAAGCCTGGTTGACAGCACATCTCTTTACAGCATACTGTACCAAATATTTTACTCATACCATTGAGGCTTACAGCTCAGGAAAAAAATATTTCTCTCAAAATACCACTGCTCATTGACAATGTACCTAGTCATCCAAGAGCTCTGATGAAGATATGTAAAATTATTAATGTTATTTTTATGCTTGTTAACACAATAGAAATTCTTCAGCCCATGGAACAAGGAGTAATTTTGATGTTTACATCTTATTTTTTAAGAGATACATTTTTGTAAGACCATAGCTGATAATGATTCCTCTGATTAATCTTGGCAAAGTAAATTCAAAGCCTTCTGAAGGCAATGGCTTTGTTAATCTGTTGGATTTAAGCATGCTACATATATCAAATCATCACATTATACCCCATAAATGTACACAATTATGATTTTTAATTAAAAAATAATTTTAAAAAAAGACAGGGAATAACAAAACTACCAAAATAAGAAAGCCTTCTGAAAAGAATGTACTATTCTAGATGCCATTAACACTACTTGTGATTCATGGGAGGAATTCAAACATCGACATTAATAGGAGTTTGGAAGAAGTTGATTCCACCCCAATGGATGACTTGAAGAGGTTAAAGACTTCAGTGGAAGAATTGGCACAAATGTGGCATAATATTATGAAATTTTAAAATATATATTCACTTCCCAAAAAAAAAAAAATAGCAGCCATCAATACTGAGCAACATTCTCCACCATTAAAAAGACTATATATTGCCAAAGGCTCAGATAATCTTTAGCACTTTTTTAATATGAGGTATATTTTAAGTCAAGGTACATGAGATTGTTTTTTAAGACAATGCTATGGCACACTTAACAGACGACAGTATAGTGTAACATAACATTTTGTATGCACCGGGAACCCCAACGTTTATCTGACTCACTTTATCACAATGTTTTTGTGGCTGTGTGAAACTGAACTTCCAATATCTCTGAGGTAGTCCTGTATATTTAAATATTATTTGTTTCATTTAGGTCTTAACACATTTTAATTTTTTTTGCTATGTGATATATTTATGAATTATTTTTTCTTTTTTTTTTTTTTTTTAGGAAATATATTTTCTATGTGGGATTCACATGGACCAATAAATAATACATATTTTTTTTTGAGAACCAGCTCAATAGAGGTAAAAGTCATATAAAAGGAGATCAAGGCCCAGCTCCTGTGGCTCAATGGGCTAAGGCACCAGCCATGTACACCTGAGCTGGCGGGTTCGAATCCAGCCTGGGCCTGCCAAACAACAATGACAGCTGCAACCAAAACATGGCCAGACGTTGTGGCGGGCAACTGTAGTCCCAGCTACTTGGAAGGCGGAGGCAAGAGACTCACTTGAGTCCAGGAATTGGAGGTTTCTGTGAGCTGTGATGCCATGGCACTCTATCCAGGGTGACAGCTTGAGGCTCTGTCTCAAAAAAAAAAGGAGAGCAAAATATCACCCTTATTACTTAAATAAATCTAGCCAGAGATTCTGGCTTTAGATTAAAAGCCTTATGGGTTTACTAAGAATTGACTCCAAATTGGACATAGTTAATCACCAAGTCTTTGGCACAGGTGAAACCTGCTGTTCTTCTACATGGTGCCAAATCCATGTGGATGACAGCATGTCAGAAAATGCCCCCTCAATAGGCAGACATAGCTGAAGAGAGCCAGGAGGAAGGTGGTAGGCCGAGTATGCTCAATGAGTTCTTTCAAGCTCACTAATGAAGATAATTCCTTCTCCTTTCAAGATGAAAAGTTAATAAAGAGTCAGAGAAGAGGGGAGAAGAACTACTTTAGCTGAAAGTCTTCAAATAGAAAAAATAAGAAGTGCAGAAGAGGTGTCTTCCCTCTTTAACATTTAAAACAATAATGAGCACATGAATACTGAAACCATGTACATATGGGAGAGCAAGGTAGTCGTGATGGGACATGTAAAAAACTATAAAGCCAAAGAGAAATGAGATGGCAAAGACAGAGTTAAGCCTTTCAAGATGGAAAGAATAAAATTCCTTTTCAATTTCCAGTTCCAGTTCTACTGTGGCCAGCTGTACTTTATTTTTTATTTGTGGATGACTGAGTTTGCCCATTATTATTACAATAACTCACTATTTTTGTTCCCCTTCCTAAACTTATTTTTCTTGCAACCATATAATCCATAACATTAACTTGACATTCCTGTCAATTGTGTTCTATTTTTAAATGTAAATAAAATATTTTAATGTGAAAATATAGATAATAATGTCAATATAAGAAAACACGGCAGGTGTGATGGCTCATGCCTATAACCCTATTAGTTTGGGAGGCCAAGGTAGGAGGATTACTTTAGGCCAAGTGTTTGAGATTAGGCTGAGCAACATAATGAGACTCCATGTCTACAAAAAAAAAAAAAAAGAGGCTGAGGCAGGAAGCTTCCTTGAGTCCTGAAGTTTGAGGTTGTAAGGAACTATGATGATGCCACTGCAGTCTAGCCTAGGCAACAGAGAAAGACCCTGTATCTATTTTTTTTTAAAAAAACACAATAAAGTAATGTGTATTCTTTAAACAGATGACAGAACTCACTACTAAATGGGAACAATAAGCATAATAATAGAATGCTGGAGTGCAGTGTTTTAAATTTTCTACAGAACTAGAAATTTAGATTACCTTTTGAGGAGAAATTATACTTTTAATTAAAGAAAAACATTTCTTAGGGGATTTTATGTATACAGTACCAGACAGGGATGCCTGAAACAATCATTCTAAGGTATTGCCAGGATCTGAAATTCTCAAATTTCACTTCTTAAAAGAATTAAAGTGTTGAAAGCATCATAAGAATTAAGATGTCAAAACTTTGATCCCTGTCTTACACCATACACATCAATTGCAGAGGGGTTGTAGAAATAAGAACGAAATACAAAATACTAAAGTTTTCTTAAAGAAACATGAAAGAGCATCTTCAAAACCTCAAGGGAGGTAAGTAGTGTCAGCCTCTTGTATCCATGAGTTCTCTTTCCACAGATTCAACCAACTGCACATGGAAAATATTTTTAAAAATTTCATCATCCTCAGCGCCCATAGCCCAGATACACCAGGGCTGTAGGGTTCAAACCCGGCCTGGGCCTGCCAAACAATAATGACAACTACAACAAAAAAATAGTTGGGCTTTGCGGTGGTCATGTAGTCCCAGCTACTTGGGAGGCTGAGGCAAGAGAATTGCTTAAGCCAAAGAGTTTCAGTTTACTGTGAGCTGTGATGCAACTGCACTCTACTGAGGGCAACAAAGTGAGATTCTGCCTCAAAAAAAAAAAAAAATTTATCTTATTTGAACATATACGTATTTTTCTTTCTGGTAATTATTCCCTATAAAATACACTATAACAACTATTTTCATAGTACTTATATTGTCTTAGATATTGTAAGTAATCTAGAGATGATCTAAAGTATACACAGGATATAGTTTATATGCAAATCCTATGCCATTTTATATCAAGCACTCGAGCATTTAGGAATCTTGCTATCCACCAGAGATCCTGGAATCACAGATACTGAGAGATGATTGTATTTCCTAAGTAGTATTCCAAAAGGCTAAAGAAAAGAAAAAAATATCCATTAAACTATGGACTAAATTAGATTATGCTAAAATGATGCTACAATTTCTGTTCTTTAAAAGACACCATTTAAAATCTAATTAAACTACATAGTATGTATAAATCGATTAGGTAAGTGCATTGTTTTAAGAATATACAATGAAAATTTAAAAAAAGAAAATAGCTTCTACAAATCAATAGGAAAAATAGAAATAACACACTAGAACACTAGGAAAAAGATTTGAAAAAGGCAATTCACAAAAAGAAACTATCCAAATGTCCCCCATATACATAAAACAGTACTTTATTAGTCACCAGCTAAATACAAATTAAAATGGAAAAAAAGGTACACTGCACATTTACCAATATAAAAAATTTTAAAAGAAAATCAATGCCAAATGTGAGAGAGGATATGAATCAAATGGAACTCTTATTGCTTAGTAAAAATTAATAAAGTTACTAACTAAAGACACATATCCAATAATCCTATAATCTCTTTCTTGGACATGTATTCAACAGAAAACCACGTATGTTTACCAAAAAACAACAACGTTTATGGTTACACTAGTTATAATAGCTCAAAACTAGAAAATCCAAATGTTTATAAAAGTAGAGTGGACATGTAAATTATGGTATGTTGATATGATAGATTACTACACAGCAATGAGAAAAAATGAATGAGAACTATTGCAATAACGTTGATGGATCCCATACACATACTTGAAGTGAAAGAATCAGGCTCAAAACAATACCTGTAATATGATTCCACTTACATAACTTTTAAAAACTCAGAACAGTATCTTTTTCTTTCTTTTTTTTATTGAAACAAATGACAAATTTTATCACATGAGTTAATTTGTATGTACAAGCACCAGAATAGTGAAATATATTTTCCATGCAAAATATTATATACATTAAATAACATAAAGTGGTAACAATGCAGTGAAGGTTTCCTGGGAGGCAGATCTGTGATAGAAATATACAAGCAGGAAATATATTTATTGGGCAGTGCTGTCTAGATGAGGACCAGTGAGAGTGGAAGAATGAAGCAGGTTAGGCAGAGCAAGAAGTTGAACTCTATCGAAGTCCCAACAAATGTCTCAGTTGATCCACTGAGGAAACTTTGAGTTGGGAAAGCCCCTCAAAGATGTCTGAATTGAGGCAATGGCCAGTCTTTGGATATCTGCCGCCTCACAACAGAATCGTTACTGTCTTTGGGGGCTCATTTTAGAAGAGAGGATAAGGGGATCTTCTGGGTACAAAAAAATGGTCTATTTCTTCATCTGATTGTGTGTTCCACATAGACATCGTCATTTTGTAAAAATAAAAAACAAGCTATCTGCATATGATTTGTGTATTTTCCTGTTTCTGTTTGACACTTCCATAATAAGTTAACTCAAAAATATTTTCTAAGGATCCATATTCAAGTGATTCTATATACTGATATTCACAATGATTTATAGTTGATTATTTCTTTTGGAAAATCCTTTGGAAATATCCCAACTTTTAATGAGAAACAGAAGCAATTCTTGCTGCTAGCATTATTTTTGGCCAAGAATACCACAGTAAAAACAAAATGCCAATCCACATGTGAATTCAATATAACTGAGAGACAAGGGACTGTATGCACTAATGAAGTTTAAGAGTATCGTTTCTTATCTGAAGCTCTGAAAGTTGATTTTTAGTTTGCCATTTTCTGAATGGGTATTGATAAGTACACATTCATGTCCTAAAGCATATCAGTGCTATGATTTACAATGCCCAGATTCCCTTGCAGAGAGATCATCATTTACCAGAGCAGCTCTCCTGAGATTCCCATATTTCTGCTTTGATCTTTCCCCTTGTATAAATTCTCAATGCCTATTAATATACTTCCTTATAAACTTAGAATTTATATAACTATGCTTTGTTCTTTCTTTTAATTTTATTGGCATATTTATTGCCTAGAGCTATATCGGAGATGCTTAAAAGTATTACCAGTTTTTCTTTCATCCCAAATACAGTAGAACCTCCATAGTTTACCACCTCCCTACATTGACCACCCTCTTAAGTTGACCTAATTTTCATAGACCGGACATGTATCACATGTATCACATATCAGTACAAGAGGCCTTCTTCCTCATATTGACCACCTCTGTATATCAACCAGTTTGTTACAGTCCCTTGGGTGGTCAACTTACAGAGGTTCTAATATAAATGGGAATGGTCTAATGAGGTTTTGGCCAATATTCTCTTAATTAAAGGGAGCCATCAAAAGATCTTACTATTTATACCAGAGATTGAGTTATCATTTTTAAATGGCTAAACCTTTTTTTTTTCTTAAATCATAGCTGTGTACATTAGTGCAATCAAGGGGTACAATGTGCTGGTTTCATATACAATCTGAAATATTTTCATCAAACTGGTTAACATAGCCTTCATGGCGTTTTCTTAGTTATTGTGTTAAGACGTTTATATTCTGCATTTAGTAAGTTCCACCTGCACCCTTCTAAGATGCACCGTAGGTGTGATCCCACCAATTACCCTCCCTCCATTCATCCTCCCCCCACCCCTCCCATGTCCCTTTCCCCATATATTTGTGCTATAATTGGGTTATAGCCTTCATATGAAAGCTGTAAATTAGTTTCATAGTAGAACTGAGTACATTGGATACTTTCTCTTCCATTCTCGAGATACTTTGCTAAGAAGAACCTTTTGATAGAACATAATGCCATTACGGAGGGTACGTTACAGTTGGTTGGAGTACCCTAAAAGGAAGTCCAGTTTGACCTTATTTCAGGCACATCATGGTTAAGTGTGGCTCATGAAGAACTAGCAAGAATGTTCTCTAGAAAGATGAAATTTATCCCTTGCAGACCATTACTTGGCTTCAAGTTTAATCCATATTGGGGATTTTGGCATTTTGTAACATCTTTACAAGATAGATAAATTCCAATATAGAATTTATAAAAACGTGTCAGCATTTTATTTTATTAAAAATGTTCTAACATTACAATAGCTCTTTTTCTAATAGTTTGCATTGGTTAGTAGAAGGCATTGAAGATTTTTTTCATAATAACTATAGACTGAAATAACTTTAAATCTTTTATGAGTAAATGTGAAACTATCATAAAATATTTTCTTGGCCTTTTGTCATTTGAGACCTATTCTTAAAGATAGGCACTTCAGTACAAATGCGATATCTCTTTTGCTTCTGTTTATTTTAGTGAATCATAAAGACAATTTTTTTTCTCTATAATGCTAAAGCACTAGTATATAAAATATTTCATTAACTTTGAAGGAACAACATGTACAAATGGAACCAATTCAGGCTTTTTGTATTTAGGCACAACATTTGCACAATTATGTAAAGAAACTTAACACAGGACAGAACTTCTTACTCCAGGAATTTGGTATACAGCTATTTATTCACTTATTTATTAATTCATTCAAAGCCTGACAGTGTCCTCTAGACACATGTAAGAATGAGAAAACTGTAGCCTATTCCTCAGTGGGAGACAGATACGCAGTCAGGGACGATGCCTTAAGAGAAGGTTGTGGTTCATTACCTGCCTCCGGGGCATCAGGAAACTTCTTACAAGGTGTTTCTGTGTACTGCCATGTCAGCAAAATCTCTGCAAGTCTTACCTGGAGACAGGGTTCCCCTCAGCATCTTTCTTGTTGGCTTGTGGAGTGCAAGGCAGTGCACACACACCTCTGGGCTAGTCCCTGGAACAACCTGCTTATTAAAACCTCCAGCCTCTACTGCATTTGCATCAGGGCTTCCAGGATGACCTAGAGCATATTAGTTGACAGGCATTAAGTTTTTGAGTAATCACCTCAATCGAATCTTGTCTTAAAATTGAATATTGTAAGTTAAGTGGAGTTACAGAGCCAGAAATACTACGTAGATGAGGTTTTAAATTTTTTTTTATTATAACTCAGGGCAATGGAACATATAAAACTATACCTTTCCTTCAACAACTTTTGTCTACCCTAACATTGAAGAAACCCTTTGATCTTATTCAAAGGGGAACACTGCCTTTAGACACCATGTTCCCACGAGCTGGTGACTTTCAAGGTTTACATCCCTGAGTAACTACAAAGGAACTGAGGATTGAACCTGTTCAGAACATTATTCACAACGCATCCATAAGTTGTTTTTTTGTTAGAATTAATAGTGAGCTACTATATTCAGAAGGGCACAGTAGGTCAAGAAACATTTATACATACTATAAACACATAAATACCTAATTCTTACTCAGTGGTTATTTTTGATGTATGAAATGCTCCAGGCATAGTACCTCATTTTATCTCACCTGAATAAGAATTATGCAGCATGGCAGTGGAAAGTGAGGTTCAAAGAGGTTATATAATTCCCCACACTTAAAAAGATAGCAAATGGCAAATCTGGAATTTGATCTGAGTTCTGTTTGGCTATAAGAACTATAATGTATGCTCTCCTCAGGGAGTAACTGCACTGTCTAGTCTGAGACATGGTTTCTCTTACTGAGATCAATAGACTATGAGTGTCAGAACCACTTGGGCTGCCCGTTAATATGCGGATTCCTGGTTTCCACTCCACTCCTGATTGTAGTTTTAATAAATTGTTCAACTGATTCTTACTCATTCTTACTATGAACACATTTCCTTCACAGCTGCTCAACACATTTAAATTTATCTCACTGTATTTATTTAGATGACTGACTAGTTGGCCTTTTTCTCTTCTTTCCAGTGCAAAAGGATACAAATATTATTTAAAGATCCCAAAATAGCAAGCCAGTCACAATTATTTTCAATTTGATTCTTGGATAGACAAGCAAATTTCTAGTAGAAGATTTCCTCCAAAATGTTTTTTTCTCAACAATCTTCAAATATATATATATATATATATTTTTTATTAAGTCATATACACATAGATCATGAATATATTAATGCATATGTGGGTACAATGTGTTGATTTTTTCATACAATCTGATGTGCTTACATCAAACCAATCAACATAACTTTTGCCTCATTTACTTGATTATTGTGTTAAGACATTTATATTCTACACTTGACAGATTTGACTTGTACCCTTGCAATATGCGCCATAGGTGTGGTCCCGCCTTTTACCCTCCCTCTATCAAACCACCTCTCCCCCCTCCCTTCCCACTCCATTTCTCTCCTTCATCCTGGGCTATAGTGGTGTTCTATCTTTCATAAGAAAGTGTGACTAAATATGAGTTGGTTTTCATAGAAGTACTGAGTACATTGGATAATTTTTCCCAAAATGTTTAAAACATTACTATTTACAAAACCTAAAAGAAGACCACAGAGAGTCTTCTTGGACATTTGCCACTTATATGTGGAATACTGTTGACTTTCAATAGAATTTGAACCTAGACATGGCTTTCATATGCCTGTTGGGGCCTTCACATACTAAACATGTCCTTGTATGTGATTATCACTTTCTAGGCAGTCTGGCTCCCATAAAGCTCTAGAACAGCACGTGAAATATCCCAGAAATGGGGACTGGGAGGCCCCTGGCAATTAAAAGGACTCCAAAATAAGCATGGGAGGTCCTGTACAGACTATTGTAAGGTCAGCTGAGCATTGTCACTTTTACCCGGTAGAATTTTGATACAAAGAAAACTAATTTGGGGGCAGTAAACTAGATCCATTATTTCAAAAACTCCGGCAAATGAATGAGGAAACCTGCTCATTTATGAAATGTTTATTGAGCAAGTTTCATGTGCCTGGCACTGCGCTAAATACCATGTCTAAAATTATGAACTCATTGCAGTCCTTGAGTAGTTCAGATGAGAAATATGTGACAATGGCTCTTTTCTCAGAAATTTTATTAGAAGATTAATGAAGACTTACAGACATGAAATCATTATAAAATAATTGTGTTTAGCTTAGTAGTATTGAATAAAAGTATTCAGAGGGAGAAATTTAGTATATTTCAAGTGTTGGGCACTTTAATGATCGAATATTTTACAAACACATTCTGTTATTAATTTTCATAGATTTTATGATATAGAAATTACATTCTGAATTTTAAAGCAAATGAAATCGGATCAGATAGCAGTGAGGAATATATACATACATAAAGTTATTATTATATAATCACTATGCGGTAGTAGCAGCAATAGTACTTTTCCACATTACCAACCAAGTAAAACGCACAGTTATAATTCAAATACGATTTATATATCTCCAAATTACACCTGTGCTCTTTCTGCTGGATCACAATGTTGCCTCCTCTCTCGGAAAAGAAGGAAGAGAAGATCACTTTTGTTGATGTGTTTAGTAATCTATGAGGAGGTAGTAAATCATTTGTGGACTATTAAATTGGACTCTGTTTTGCATTAACCTGGATGGAGTTGAAATACATTCTTCTTAGTAAAGTATCACAAGAATGGAAAAGCAAAAATCTAATGTACTTAATACTAATATGAAGCCAGTAGATGAACTAATACATGCCCACAGAAGAGAAAAACTCAATTCAACCCAAGCCGGGGTGGAGTGGAAGGAGGATGGAGGAGGAGGTGGGGGAAGGGAAGACAATTACTATGCTCCTACCTAGTGGGTACAATGTTAGGGTATATGGCACACCTCCTGGGAGTGAGACTCAACTACATACATGGACTCTAACTAACAAACACAAACATTACAACCTGATTGTTTGTACCCTCATATTAATCTGAAATTTAGAGAAAACAATAAATTAACTTAAAAAGTAAAAATAAGGTTCAATGCCTGTAGCACAGTGGTTACAGTGCCAGCCACATACACCATGGCTGCCAGGTTCAAACCCAGCCTGGGCCTGCTAAACAAAAATGACAACTAACAAAAAATAGCTGGGCATTGTAGCGAGTCCCTGCAGTCCCAGCTACTTGGGAGACTGAAGCAAGAGAATCACTTTAGGCCCAAGAGTTTGAGGTTGCTGTGAGCTGTGACACCACAGCACTATACCAAGGGCAATATAGTAAGACTTTGTCTCAAAAAAAAGTAAAAATAAAAAGAAAATTGTAAAAAATAAATAAATAAAACAAATTGGACTCTGCACTTTTTAGCTCTGACGAGCAGTAAATATCCCTTTCTAGAAACGAAGAAAGGAAGAAGAAAGAAAAGAAAGGAAGTAAGGAAGTCATTCCAGTGCCAAAATAGAGCTCGTCTTTATTTAATTCTTTGGTGAAACATATCGCAGCAAATTTTCACTGAGCTACTATATGAGAAGCAAGGATTATGTTAGAATTCCTGGAATCTGGGCATGGTGAGATAAAACAGAACAACAACAAGTGCGGGGCACTTCAAAGCACAGCTTTGAGCAATGAAGGGCAGCTGTGACCCTGGAAACAATAGTAGGCGATGAAGCAGCTTGGCATGTGGATTATGAGGATTGTGCAATGGAGTAAAGAGGGCTTTGGCAAGGTCACTGTCAGGTTCTGCAATCAGTGACTACAGCTGAAAAATCAATGCGAAGATTTACCTGGGCACAGGTATAAACGAATATTCATTCCTGACTCCTTGTTAGCTCTGTTGAGTCATCCACAGAACTTCCCACAAAACAGTTACTATCCTGCTGGCCTTTCTTTCAGTAGGAGGCACAGAGAGAGTGGCAAAACCATAGAATTTTGGAAATGATAAATACACACAACTTACAAAAAACTTGATGGACCATGATATGCAAATTTATTGCTTAGAAGGTGAGAAAACTGAGATGCAGAGAAATGAAATGCATTCCCCAGAGCAGCGAAGCTATTTTGTGCCCCTTCAGCCTGGAATTAGCTTCTCAATTCCATTGCAGGCCTCATTCCACTGTTCCTGGCCTGATCACCCTGGTCAGAGAATAGGACCTTTTGGGGTTATTAAACAAAAGCCAATAAAGGCAGGTACAGAATAGGACCACATTCCTAAATTCTCAAAAAGATGGAACAAAGGTACAGCGAATCCTAAAACTTCCCTAAATAAAATTGAAGTTTTCAAGGTCTTACTTCTCCATGGCCACCTTTTGAGATGATGGTAGGTCTACAGTGGTCTGGGTACATTTCTTAGAAAATGCCTAATGGAATGAATTATTCTAATATTGCCATCTTCAAATACTTATAAATTATTTTAATTTAGCTCCTCTTGAAAGAAAGTGAAAATGAAATAATATTTTTCTATGTTTTGTTACTTTCCTCAGGTCTTTCCTTAAAGGTCATGTTTGCAGTGAGACCTTCCTTGAACACCCACTTTCAAATTGTAAATCTCACCCCACACTCCTTACTCCTCAGGCCCCTGCTAGTCTTTATCCTGCCTTATTTTTTCTTCTCTAAGACAATTATTGCAATCTAAAAAATGATAATTTATTCTTTGTTACCATCCCCAGACCTAAGGTGGAAGATTTAAGAGGTCAGAAATTGTGCTATGTCCCCAACAGCTGAATGCGTGCTATATTATAAGCATCTAGCAAAGATTTGCTGAGAGGATGAATGGATTTAAAAACATAAGAGATAAAATAAGTTCTAAGGTGTACATTAAAATTTCTAGCCCCATACAGACTAAACATTCAAAACCTAAATAAGTTTTAGATCCAAGTCTTAGTTTTTCACTTTTCTTCAATATATTTAATATAATGTAGGGTATAAGATTTAATAGCAAAGAAAAAACAAAAATAATACCTAAAGAGTAACGCAAAAGAGCAATCTGATCTGGTTGTTTAGGTATTGTAACATTAAGAGTTGTAAAGTAAATGCATGTTTGCTTAAAATTAGAGTTTTATTTTATTTTCATGGATATGTGAGACACGCTGTTCCACCTAAAATGGCATTTCAGGAATTTCTCAAAGTCTGAGTACATTTAAAAACCCTATTAAATCAGCACTTTCCTTGAAAAAATTTGTTTGCCTTCTTCTGAAGATTGTAAGAGGGACACTAAACAATCCGGGACAATCCAAATATCATCATTCTGAGTAATCTATACAGAAATCTCATTAAAAACAATGACAACAATAACAACTATCTGGACCCTTTGAGAAGGTTCCAGGGCTGCGTTTTGCTTCTTGTTCTTGTGACCAAAATGATGCAGGTCCCTGGGCATGTTTCTCAGCTTTCCTTGTCTCCCAGCCAAGAACCCATTTTGAAAACACCGAAGCTACAAAACACAGCAAAACACAACATCTCCTGTGACACCTGCCAGGCTCTGAACCATCTAACTTGCATGCACTAAAAACACAAGCCTGCAAGCTGAGGAGGTTTTAATGCCAACAGGTGGAGGCAAGGATTTGGGGTGGGGCTGGGGTAAGAAGGGTGGCTTCCCTTGTCTCCTCCCCATCATTTCTTTAAATTCTTTAAATGCTGGTTGAGACTAATGATGCCCCTCTGGATTGGTGTTGCTTTGTCCCTGTAGGGCATTATTGGAAGTTTTAGCTAAAAGCAACACAGCAATATAGCAGGTGAGTTTCTTGGTATTTTACAGAGAAATTTATACACATATGGTATCTTTGCAATCTGAGTTCATTCTCAGAAAACATCTATTTTAATATATTACTCTTAATATTGGTTCTAGAAATAAAAATGTAATTTCCCTAATTCTAATAATTTGGAGAATTTTCTGGGAACTTAGCTGGGGAGACGTATGTATATGCTTGTCAGAAATCTGATATCAAGAAATTGACTCATTGGGTGGCACCTGTGGCTCAAAGGAGTAGGGCGCCAGCCCCATATGCTGGAGGTTCAAACCCAGCCCCGGCCAAAAAAAAAAAAAAGAAATTGACTCACTGTATAATTGTTTAATTACTCACATTTACTCACATTTAAAAAAAATTTTTAAAGAGATTGACTCACTGTATACTTGTTTAATTACTCATATTTTGAATTTTTTTAAATTACTCATATTTTTGACATCAAAGGAAAAATAACCATGCATTAAGGTCCTCATAAAGGGCCGAATAGAAAATTGTGCTGTTAGGAAAATATTGATAAGAGAGGTAGAAGTTATGAATGACATAGGTTATGTATAAATCATTGACTACATATATAAAAATATAATTAACCTACAATTCTAGTTATTCCCCCAGACAAACTTTTTAGTTAAATTCTAATTTTAATAAACTGGGGGGTTTAATCTGAAAAAAGAGTCTTGGTGACATGGAGGGGCTGTCACTTAGGATAACCTCATGGGAAAGAGACTCTCTCTGTCCATCTGCCCCATTCGCAAGAACACCAAGGACACCTCTTTGGGGACCAGGCTTACTTGACATGCAGGGTCTCTGGATTTTGGTGGCAGTGGGAGTTTCTACTGGGTAGACTAGATGGCACCAGAGCAGCAGCACCACCCCATGGACCAGAGCTACATAAGAATGATTAGGTGAGATGTGTTTAACAATAGATGTCTTTTATTAACAATAGTACACCTCAGTAAACAAACAAAAATCAAGAGAATTATTTTGGTCCAAATATAGTTTTCTTGTTTTTCTTTATTGTCATGGTAACCAAGAGCTGCTATTTGAAGTGATCAAGCATCCTTTGGAGTTATTATGCATAGAAAGACATAAAAGATAAAATGAGGGCCCCACATCATGGATTTTGATTATTAAAAAGAACATAACAGAGAGTTTCCCAAATGATCTACATATACAATTATAGCATTATCAAAAAATAATTTTATATCTTTTCCCCCGATATCTATACTAGGTTTTCATTTTTTTCTGTTATTTTAGCTACATTCTTTTAAGACATTCAAATAATAAGTTACAGTGACAATCCCTGTCTGGTTTCTGATTTTATTTAAGTAGTGTTAGTGTGTTACCATGTAAAATATTAACCATTAATATTTGTTAATTTTTTTTTTGTAGTTTTTGGCCAGGGCCGGGTTTGAACCCACCACCTCTGGTATATGGGGCCAGAGCCCTGCCCTTTGAGCCACAGGTGCCACCCATAATATTTGTCAATTTTTGCTTAAAGTTTTATTTGTGACTAAAAAGGAGACTAGATTTATGCATGTTCAATGAACTTAAGAAAAATATATATTCTTTATTTGAGGTGTGAGGCCTCCATCAAACTTATTAATTTTGTTAGTAAATTTTATCATATTCTTTATTTAGTAGAGGTGTCCACTTATGAAGAATTATTCAGAAAAATTAAGAATATACCTGGATATAAAATAAATATATAGATAAATTGATAATCTAAAATATATCAATAATTTAAAATTTAAGAAGATACATGGATATAAAATAAATATGTAGATCAACTGATAATCTAAAATAGATTGATAATTTAAAATTTAAGAAGATACATCGATATATAATAAAACATATAGATCAATTGATAATCTAAAAATCTAAAAAGTAAATTTTATTGTATCCTTTCATATTCTTTATTTAGTAGAGGTGTCCACTTATGAAGAATTATTCAGAAAATTTAACAAGATACATGGATATAAAATAAATATATAGATCAATTGATAATCTAAAATGCAACAAAATAAGAATGACATTTTACATTAAAAATGTCTTACTGAAACACATTAAATAAGTTGAAAGGCATGTTTTAGTAGGAAATTTAATACCATTAAAGATTCGATTTTCTTCAAACTAATGCATTAATTTACTGTTATTTCAGTTAGATTTACAGCAGGTTTTCTTTTTTAAATTAATAAAATCTATTTGGTATTCAGTCACTAATTTTTGATGTGTTATTTCTCAACTACAAATGGTAGATGTCTATTTTAAAGTGCTTTTAAAGCTTATTTTATAAACAATACTCTAAGAGGTCTTTGATGCAGACCACCGACATCCCTGTTAAAGGTAACAGGAGAATAGAGAGAACAACAAAGCAGCATCGCAGACCTAGATACAGCTGACTGTGGACTCTTAATTGAACTGTTCTCCAAATTACCCATCACTCTAAGCCTAGGATATCGTATTTGGGGCAAACATCTGCCCTCAAATCTTACACACGATGAATTTTCCTTCAGGTAGCTCCTTAACCCCTCAGCTAAACACCTTTTAATTATGCTTTTCTCACAGTAATATCTCACATCCAAATCCCAAAATAAATACAGTTTAAAGAGCATCCACCAGGTGCAGTGACTTATTTGATAATTTCTTACCCTTTTTGATGGTAAGTTAAAGCAGCATTAGGTAAGATACTCAACTGCAATTAAGACTGGTAGTAATATGCTTCTGCCCCATTATTTCCAAGCCTGATAAAAAGTCTTGCTTAAGAAAATGCATTGCTGCGTAAAGTAGATAAAAATGACATTTTAGGGATGATGGAAAGAAAATAGTAGCACTTCAAAAATAAGCAATTTTTGGCTGGGGGCCAGTGCTCTAACCATTTAGGTGGGCGGATTCCATCCCGGCCTGCTAAACAAAAGAACAACCCCCCAAATAAGCACTTTTTGAAGAATCAAAAGTTAAAATGTACTCTAGGCCATTTTCCAAATACTAAAAAAAAAGAAGAGAGGAAAAAAAGAATAAAATGAAATGAAAGTTAAAATAAGGAACATGGAAAACCAAACATCTTAGAAATAATGTGATGGAATATTTCAGGAGTCTGGAAAAGGATAAACAGTGAATCTAAAAATTTTTACTGAGTTTTTTTTTTATTGTTCGGGATTCATTGAGGGTACAAGATGTGTCACACACTGGGACCCCACCCCCTCCCTCCTTCCCTCTGGCTGCTCTTCCTTTCTCCCAGCCCCCTCCTTCCTTCACTCTCTCTCTGTTCTCTCCTTTCCCCATACCCCACTGTGTCATTAATTGTCCTCATATCAAAATTGAATACATAGGATTCCTGCTTCTCCATTCCTGTGATGCTTTACTAAGAATAATATGTTCTACTTCCATCCAGGTTAATACAAAGGCTGTAAAGTCTCCATTTTTTAATGGCTGAATAGTATTTCATGGTATACATGTACCACAGCTTATTAATCCATTCCTGGGTTGGGAGGTATTTAAGCTGTTTCCACATTTTGGTGATTGTAAATTGACCTGCAATAATCAGTCCAGTGCAAGTGTCCTTATGATAAAAGTTTTTTTTTTTCTTTCTGGATAGATGCCCAGTAATGGGATTGTAGGATCAAATGATAGGTCTAGCTGAGTTCTTTGAGGTTTCTCCATACTTCCTTCCAAAAAGGTATTAGTTTACAATCCCACCAGCAGTGTAAAGTGTTCCTTTCTCTCCACATCTGTGCCAGCCTGAGCTGTTTTGAGATTTTGTGATGTGGGCTATTCTGACCAGGGTTAGATGATATCTCAGGGTGGTTTTGATTTGAGTTTCTCTAATGATTAAGGATGATGAGCATTTTTTCATATGTTTGCTAGCCATTCATCTGTCTTCTTGAGAGAAGGTTCTGTTCCTACCTCTTCCCCATTGATCTATGGGATTGTTGGCTTTTTTAATGCAGATTAATTTAAGTTCAATATAGATACTAGTTATTAAGCTTCTGTCTGATTCAAAATATGCAAATGTCCTTTCCCATTGTGTAGGTTGTCGATTTGCTTTGGTTGTTGTCTCCTTAGCTGTACAGAAGTTTTTTAGTTTAATTAAGTCCCATTTGTTTATTTTGGTTGTTATTGCAAACTTCTTCATAAAGTCTTTCCCCAGGCTGATATCTTCCCGTGTTTTTCCTATGCTTTCTTTGAGGACTTTTGTTGTTTCATGTCTTAAATTTAAGTCCTTTATCCATCTTGAATCAATTTTTGTGAGTGGAGAGAGGTGCGGGTCCAGTTTCAGTTTTTTGCATGTGGATATTCAGTTCTCCCAGCACCATTTATTGAATAGGGAATCTTTCCCCCAGTGTATGTTCTTATTTGGTTTATTGAAGATTAGGTGGTTGTAAGGTGTTAGTTTCATTTCCTGGTTTTCTATTCAATTCCAAATGTCTATGTCTCTATGTTTGTGCCAGTACCATGCTGTCTTGACCACTATGGCCTTTGTAGTACAGCCTAAAATCTGGTATGCTGATGCCCCCAGCTTTGTTTTTATTACTAAGAAGTGCTTTAGCTATACAGGGCCTTTTCTGGTTCCACACAAAATGCAGAAACCCTTTTTCCAAGTCTTGAAAGTACGATGTTAGTATTTTAATAGGGATGGCGTTGAATCGGTAAATTGCTTTGGGAAGTAGAGACATTTTAACTATGTTGATTCTTCCCAACATGGTATGTTCTTCCATTTGTTAATATCCTTTCTTAGGGTTTCATAATTTTCTTTATAGAGGTCCTTCACCTCTTTTGTTAGATATATTCCTAGTTATTTCAAATAAGCACTTTTGAAGAATCAAAAGTTAAAATGTACTCTAGTCCATTTTCCAAATACTAAAAAAAAAAGAAAGAAAGAAAGAAAGGGAGAGAAAGAATTTAAAAAATGAAAATTAAAATAAGGAAGATGGAAACCCAAACATCTTAGAAATAATGTGATGGAATATTTCAGAAGTCTGGAAAAGGATAAATAATGAGTCCAAAATTTTTTATTAAGATTTTTAATGGCTCATTTAAAAAAAAAAAAAAAGGAATTGCAAAGTCTTTTCCTTTTCATGAGAGATCAGACCCCATTTCAAAATACAGACATTCCTCGCGCAAAATTTCTAGAGATCATCTAAAACTGAAATTGAGCTTAAAGCTCTATGGAAAGCAACATTGCCCAAAATGTACATTTAAAAATATTTGCATATAGCTGGGCCACTCTGTCTCAAAAAAAAAAAAAATTGCATAGAATTTGCTTAGGAGAACTAACTAAAGTGGTGTAATGATAGTAGACAGCCAATTTGGCTATCCATCAGCAAGTGGCAGATACCTGGGAGTTTGGGTAGAAGTTCGTGTTTAATATCTCTACCCTGTTGATGCCGACATTGATTTTGCAGACTGTCCTTCTGAAGTGGAGAGAAGCAGGGGAGGGAAGAATGGGTGTTAATGCCCTGCAGTCTCAAGCATTGCTCTCATTCCCATTTGGTGAGTGAAAAACAATTACAGAAAGAGGAAAGGAAAAAAAGTTGATTTCTTTAGGTTCTTGAATCTTTCAGTTTAAAGCAGATGCAGCTAAAAAAAGTGATAGTTTTATCATTTAACACTTAGATCTACTCTAAGCCCAGTAAGTTGTTGAAAGCCCTGTTGATCTTCCTGACACAGAGACACTTAATGCAAGGTGCATGGCTGGGCCACATAGTCAGGAAAAAAGGCAACTATAGCCTTTTTTCTAAGTTGAAGAAAATTTGGGGGATGATTTTAAGAAAGATATTGCTCCTATCTGGCATTTAGATATTCGTTCCAAAATCACTTGAAATACTATGCCTCTTATTTTACATCTAGTATGAGGCAGTTGGGTACTGCACATCTGGATTGGTGGTTTTGCAGTACAGTGTTTTCTTGGAACACATTGCAATCTCATCCCTGGTACCCAGTGCTTGTCAGAGTAGCTGGATGGAAAGCTACTGGTGACAAGAATGCCACGCATGGATGGCTCCTGGAAACATCAGGCACATACCCATACATGGGGTTACAATGGTCAGGCATCACTTCTCCCCAACCCACAGGAATGCTTTAAATATGAGGGTGTTTACTTTGAAATTCTTATTTCTAGATTTCTTTTTCATAACGTGAAGACTAGCAACTCTAAGCCTGCATTCATCTTTGATGACAGTGGACTAGAGCTGAGCAGTGGCTGCCTGTTTGGTTTCCATCCTCACTGCTTAGCATGACCTCACTGACTAGCCCTCCAAGAATTTTAATTGGAAAAACTAAGCCCAAGCATTTAACACGTAATGTATGCACAATAGATTTTATCATAGGTTCAATCTCTGTGAAATCTATCTCTGAGCAATATTAAGTCATTCATTCATCAACAGGTATTTATGGAGCGAATATGTTGCCTTGCCCTTTATACACCTATGAAAACATTTCATGGGCCTTCTCCTGTGATCCAAAAGATAAAGCAAATACACTGTAAATCATAAAAAGTTAAAATTCTTGCCTGAACTCACAGTAATTATAATACAAGCACCTAAGTTATTTAGTTCTTAATAATAAACTCTCCTTTGTGTGTCTTTGTTCATATATATTCATCTCATCTCTCCAGTGAAACTACAGATCCTCAAAGCTCAGGAAGTTTTCCTTTTTTGTCCTTGTGATCCTCCATGGTGTTTTGTACATGGTAATAATGAAATAAGTGCACATGCTTTATTTAAAACCTTATATGAAGCAGAAACATCCCAATATCTTACGTAAAACTGTGATGATGTTGCCATGCTGAAATCATCTTCCTCTGCCCTTTCTTCCTTTATAGGAATAATCTGAGGCTGAGTCACACAGAGCAATGCCAACTATCTTTTCTAGATGTATTTTCTATTGGCTTCTTTCCTTCAAATCACAAGCAAGGCTCCTTTGAAGCAAGCCCTGCCAGAGACATGATAATGATCAGGCTGTGATCATAATGAGTATGCAACATTGGAACACAGCACTGGTTACTGGCACTTACATGTTCACACCAGGTCCTGCCAAACCACACGTGCTCCAGTCCAAGGAGCTTCCTCTCAAACACAGAGGAGGCTCGTAGGCTGCTCACGCAAGGAAATGAATTAAGAGTGGAGAGCCCTGAAGGCAAGCAATAAACTTCCCTCATATTGGTACAGGCCGTAGTGAACACTCCTAGACTTATTGTCAAAAGAGCCATTAATAGATGAAGGTAGACTAGGGCGAAACGGAGATTTGACTGTTGGTTCAATGGGTTTAAGCAGTACATGGACATGGTCACATATGACATGATGAGGGGGGAAAGTGGGTATAAGAAATCTAGCCTTTTAGAAAAATCCTAATATGGTTTTCTTTTAGCATCACTGAATAAGTGCTTCTGACCTGATCCTGTTCTACCTTTGCCTATTACTGATTATACTCTTTACCTTTTAAAAAAAGATCTGGGCAATAATACTTAGAATGTATATGGACCTTATTTTTCTCCTTTCTCCATTAGTAAGCAACTCAGGCTCCTGCTCCCAGGATTAAGGTCTGTAAGCAACA
>CAUYRH010131802.1:0-22909 GCA_963574655.1 Perodicticus potto
AACTAGGATTTATAGAAAACTTAAATTAATCCACATGAAAAAAGCCAACAATCCCATATATCAATGGGCAAGACACATGAATAGAACCTTCTCTAAAGAAGACAGACAACCGGCTAGCAAACATATGAAAAAATGCTCATCGTCCCTAATTATTAGAGAAATGCAAATCAAAACCACCCTGAGATATCATCTAGCCCTAGAGAGAATGGCCCACACCACAAAATCTCAAAACTATAGATGCTGGAGTGGATGTGGAGAGCAAGGAACACTTTTGCATTGCTGATGGGACTGCAAACTAATACAACCTTTTTGGAAGGAAGTAGGGAGAACCCTCACAGAACTCAAGCTAGACCTCCCATTTGATTCTGCAATCCCATTACTGGGCTTCTACCCAGAAGGAAAAAAAATTCCTTCTACCATAAAGACACTTGCACTAGAGTATTTATTGCAGCTCAATTTACAAACACCAAAATGTGGAAACAGCCTAAATACCCACGAACCCAGGAATGGATTAACAAGCTGTAGTATATGTATGCCATAGAATACTATTTAGCCATTAAAAAAGATGGAGACTTTACATCTTTTGTATTAACCTGGATGGAAGAGGAACACATTATTCTTAGTAAAGCATCACAAGAATGGAGAAGTATGAATCCTATGTATACAATTTTGATATGAGGACAATTAATGACCTAGTACAGGGTGGGGGGTGGGGGAAGGGGAGAGCAGAGAGAGCGAGAGAAGGAGGGAGTGAGGTGGGGGAAAGGAAGAGCAGAGAGAGGGAAGGAGAGAGGGGGGTGTGAGTCTTGGTGTATGATACACTTTCTTGGGGCAAGACAGAATTATAAGAGGGACTTTACCTAAAAACAATATATATATTCAATGTACTCAATGTTAATATAAAACCAATATATCAACAATTGCATGCCTACATGAATGATTAAACACAAGTATAAACTATCAGGGGGAGGGGAGAGGTGGGAGAGAGGAGGAGAAAGGAGGGAGAGATGAGGAGAGAGGGCAGTTGACAGGAATCTCACCTAATGTGCACAATGTGAGGGTCTTGAGCAAGTGCCCTGGGTGAAGGGCTCAACTACAACGTAAACTTTACTTTTTTTGGAAGTGAGAACGATGTAACCTAATAATTTGTACCTTCATATTAATTTGAAAAAAACTTAAACTTTTTTTGGAAGTGAGAATGATGTAATCTAATAATTTGTACCTTCATATTAATTTAAAAAAACATAAAAAAGAAAGAAAAAAAAGAACTGGACTGTCTGGCTTGATTCCTGGCTTTGACAAATAATAGCCATGAGCCCTTGGGAAAGTTAGTAACATCTCTATGCCTTGGTTTCCTCAACTTTAAAATGAAAGCCAAAGTAGCATTTCCTTCACAAAAGTGTTGGGAGGGCCAAATGAGGTATTATTTGTCAACCTCTTAAAACAATGCCTGCCATATACCAGGCACCATATGTGTTTCTTATATAAAACAAATAAGCATCATCACAGACATTACATAACACCCCAGACAACTCTGAGGGAAATAGAAACATGGGCTTATTCGGGAGATGTTAGAGAAAGTCAGTGAGTGCTATTAATAAGAGTGAAAATGGGGAAGATTGTATTATTGCTTCATAGACACCTCCATCCCCTGGCTTTTTTAGGATCCTTCAAATAAGCATTTTTTTTTTTTTTTTTGGTTGCAGCTGCTAAACTTCTCTTCCTCTTCTTCATCCACTGCCTCAAAAAGTGTGGATGGACCTTCCCTGAGTATTGCAGGCCTAGGAGAGCAACCAGAGGTTGCTCTACCATGAAGCGTCCACAAGATCTGTCGTAACTCATCACTCTGAGAGTAGGGATGAAGAAGGAAAGAGGAAGAAAAGACTTGGGCAGCCAGAAGTTTTGTGTTATTCTCCATGACAATGGAAAGTCCTTGGTCATGAGGTTTTCAAGAAAAAGGAAACTACCACTCTGTATAATAGTATACCATTTCCCCCTGGAATTTTTACTTTATGTCATCTTTATTGAGATTTAGGTTGACTTGAACCAGTTTATTCAAAATAAAAAATATATACACACACAAAAGAAATCTCAAAACAGTGATGGGTCATGGCCATCCCCTATTTTACCACTCCTCTCCTCCACTAGTGTATGCTTGACCATTGAGTATAACAGAGGAAATGTTGATGCCCAGACAGTTCCACAAATATCACCTCCCCATCTGATTGCTCACACCTTTTTCTTTTCCAGATTCTACATAAATGAGTCTAGATAGCTCCTAACTTGTGGATTTATCCTTCTTCATGGTTCAAGATAAGAAAGGTTTTGATTCAGGAATACTCTAGTAGCCTGAATGGCCTAGCACTAGGCCCTGGACTTCTGTTGGGAAGGTGCTCTGGCTGCCTCATTGGTCACCATGTTGACCTCCAGGGCTGCTTCAGCAGATCAGTCTGACAAGGTGAGTTTCTACTCTTTCTCATGGGAGTCCTGGGTTGTAACAAGGTGCAACATTTTGGGCTCTGTTTGGTTTTTGAGCTGATGTCTTGATAACCAGTTTTCCTTATACATAATATATTTCTATTTCTGTAACCGGGCTTCTGCTTTTCAGGTCTTTCTGCATGTCTATGATAGTCATCTGCTCAATTTTCTTTCTGGAATAGAGGCCATATCTTCATCTTGAAGGTCCCTCTCTGAAGGACTTCAGACAGAGTTAGGTGGGCTTTTATCAGTACTACACCCCAGGCATGGATCCCATCTCTGACCCCAGGATAATGGTTTGGACCCAGGTATCCATGAACAGGTATCCAGGCAGGCCCTTTAACCTCTTGGACTTTCAAGTTTCAAAAGCTAGAATGGCCCATAACTGTGTTCTACATCTAACAGGTTATCAAGATGATCTAGATATTGGATTTTTGTTTGTTTTAAAGAAGCTAATTCAAGTCAACCCAAGTCATATTGAAGTGAATGGTACTTGAACCATGCCTGGAAATGGTTATTTGATTGGACATTCTGCCTTGCTAGGCTGCCTAAACTAGTATCATTGGCAAAGACAGTCAGGAGCCCCTGCTCCCTCTGCAGGTGGGTGTATACAGGTGAAGCTTCTACTTGAATAATCCTGATTAGCTTGAAATAAATAAATCATCACTCTTCACTGCCAAATTACTAAATGTGGTAACCATCAGTATTGGGAACAGTATTTTACTCCACCTTAGCATTGAGGTAAGTGAAGGCAGTGGTTAAGTCCAAGGACACTGGACTTTAAATCCTGCTTCCTCCATTTTTTATTAAATGACCTCTGACTTTCTGTGTATCAGTAGGACCTATCTCATTGGATATTGTGAAGATTAAACAAAATAATAATTGGAGATTAGAGTAATGCCAGGCATGTAGTGATTTCTCTATAAATGGTTACTGATGGTAGATAAAAAATGATAAAGAAATTGAAGAAAGGAAGAATTAAAAGAGTGTGAGAGAGAACCTGTATAGTAGATAGGCGAGAAGCTACTGGTAGACTCTGCTATCTTCTGCCCCAGAGTGAGTAGCTACTTGGATATGTGGAGGGACAGTCAGAGTCACAGTGCTTCCAAAGGCATAATCAGAAAGTCCAGGTCAGAGCATAAGACTGTGAGTCCTGACTCTTGGAGAAATTTTTCCAACATGCCACAGTCATGAGTTTGCACACTCAGACTTCCCTTGTGTCAGACTTGAGGGAAAATAAGGATTTCTAACCATGTCTCCTCACTGCTTCTCAGCCTCTTCAACTCTTGTGAATTCCAGGGAAATGCATAAAATTAGACCAAGTCCTGGGCCCAATATGGAATATAAAAGGCCACCTCTACCAGGAACAGCAGCAGGAGGAATTGTTTGTCTATTTTTGTGCTCAGAAAATGTTTGTGGAATAATCTTTAGGAGTCACACAGTTTCCTTCAGTAAAGGTGAATGGCATATGAAAGTATTCCTGGCTTTAATTTTATGAAAACAAGCCCCCCTCCCTATTTCTGGGATCCCTGATGAAATGAATATTTTACCTCTGGATTCCTTTTCCAGAATCCTGACAGCCCATGCCTAAGCTCAAACTCCTACCAACTTTTCTCCTGTATGTATCAGAGGTGGTGGGTTCAAACCCAGCCCCACCCAAAAACCACCAAAAAAAAAAAAAAAAAAAAAAAAAAGAATATATGCTCATTCCCAGCTCTATCAATTTAGGTAGTGAAACTTCAGGTGATTATTTTTAAACCTCTCAATCTTTACTCTTTTTTTGTGTGTATAATTTTTTTATTGTTGTTGTTGCATAATGGCATTAATCATATCTATCTTACCCATTCAATGATTTTAGTATGGATAAAATTAAAATGTAGGCATAAAAATTGTAGAATGCTTTGTGAATTAAGTTGTAGCAAATGCCACTCTCTCTAACCATTCTCTGGAAGCTTAGGAACATTGCTAGATTCACCTGTTTTTCCCATCTACTTGTATTTTCTTTCTGACATGCTATAGTGATAAGCAGAGGTTCTGAAAACTTGGCCTGGCTAGTGGATGCAACTTCCATGAAGCTCAAAGTAAAGGAGCCACATCCTTAAAAGGTTAAGGGAAAGAGAAGGACCACAGTGCATCGATTCTATCTTTTCAAAAAATCCTAACCCACTGGGTTCCCCGGGTTCTCATTCATGCCAGGAATTTGTTAGTGAATTTTCAGACCTAATAAGAGATACTAAAGTAGATTTAGAAATTCTAAACATAATAAATTTCTGTTTAATCCAGGGCAATTGCTTGGATTTAGTAAACTAATATGTGCAATGACAAAGCACTCTCAGACTTGTATTAATGTCACTTATTTTTTTTTGTACCTATATCAATCAATATTCATTTTGTCCCTTATGGTTTCTTGTTAAGCCATAAAAGTAAGAAAAATAGGATTTTTATTTCAAGCTCTCCACTTCTTTTTTGAGACTTATTTGTTAAAAAAGAGATAATAATAATCTCTTTCCCATTTTGGAGGATAAAAGCAGAGTTATAGGCCTAAGTAGTTTTTGAAAATAAAGAGAACTAACAGAGACAAGGTTTCCACAATAATAAAAATGAACCATCCATTACTCTAAGCCGATAGAGCAGAGAACTATAATTAGGAAGGACATATCTTTGTCAACAACCATATGACACATTCTAATGCCAAAAAGAAATTGCTTTTTTTTTTTTTTGTAGAGACAAAGTCTCACTTTATGCCCTTGGTAGAGTGCTGTGGCATCACACAGCTCACAGCAACCTCCAACTCCTGGGCTTAGGCGATTCTCTTGCCTCAGCCTCCCGAGTAGCTGGGACTACAGGCGCCTGCTACAACGCCTGGCTATTTTTTTGTTTTGCAGTTCAGCCGAGGCTGGGTGACACCTTCAGTATTGCTTTTAAGTCATTCGTGGTTTTGGATGATCTATTCTTTTGCCAGGCTTTGTAAGTGGGTTTACCAAGTGCTGACTCTTCAGAGATGGATTTATCTCAGTCTGAGCCCAGATAAAATTCAGAAATAGAAACGGTAAAGCTGAAAAACACTTGGATTTGGACCATAAGTCTTTCTTTAGCCAGCTGCATCTCTTTTGAGCACAGTACCCACTGAGACCCAGGGTGTTCTGTTAAAAACAGATCAAAGGGACACATCAATGTCTACCTTAAGGGCAATTTCTAAAACTATATGGGAAATGAAGAAGGGATTAGCAAGGGTCAGAACTCACAGGTTTGCAGGCAAAGGAGCAAGATCCATAGGTGGTGTTGAGCCATCTTTCCCCAGAGTCTTATCTGTGTACAAACAGCTCGCTTCTAGCAGAGTCAGTTTCACTTGAGTTTTTTTGCTGCTTTTTATATCGTTTAAGAGAGGAAGTGTGAGCTAACCGATTTAAACATTAGTCATTGTAGTAAGGTGCTCGTTTTTTTCCTATTATATATATAACGTGCCTAGCGTTAATTAGCTGTTTATTCAACAAATATTTACTGAGTGCCTACTGGCATTATTCTGGGTACTGGCCATATAAAGAGCAACAAAGCAATTGATTGCCCTCCTATCATGGGGTTTATACTCTTTTCTGGAGGGATCAAGAATTAATCAGGCAATTCCAATATAACGCCATAAGGATAATGTGATACAGGGAATTATGAGGGCAGCAGGAGCATCTGGCCCAACCTAGGGAGAGAAGACTTCCTGGAGGAGCTGACAACCAAGGTGAGACAGGCACGAGGAGTGAGTTAGCCTGATTAGGCAGAAGTTGGAGGGGCGTCGGGAGGAGGAAGTCTGTCTTGACACGTGGTGGAAGGTTAAAAAAAATGGTAGCAATTAACATTATACAGGGTGACCATAAGTTCATAACTATTTAAATTACACATGAACTTTATGGCCACTCTGTATAATTATGGTTATATAAAATATCTAACAACATTATATATTATAATACATAATAAAATCATATCATCACATTAATATATTATATTAATAATATAAAATTATATGTATCTGTGACATATATCTTATACAATACATAAGATATAATAGATTTTTAGTCTAGTCTACTTTGTAGATGGGAAACTGAGGCTCAGAAGGAGAGAAAGTGATTTTTACTAAGATCACACAGTGATTTAGTCAACTGAGGTAACAACCAGCAAGTGTCACTTAGTCAGGACTGGAACTCATGAGTATGAAAGATAACAAGTGCAGAAAGGCATGTTCAGGTGAAACTGAGCCTGATATAACACAGGAATTCACCAGTAGAAGCCCCCATCCTGGTTATAAGAGTAAAAGTGGCCTTGTAACGTGTGTATTTGGGGGAGTGTGTGGGAATGGTGATAGGAATAAATATTTGGGCCTAGAAGCCAGGCAGTTTGACCTTAGATTTGGCTATTTTGTGTAGTGCTGGGAAAGCTGGGGGCACTGCCCATGAGACCTGAGGAAAGTAAGCTTGGATATAGCTTTTCCCATGGAAAGAATTTCTCATGTCATATAGCTCATTTATAGGCAACTGAGCCTCTGGAATGATTCCCTAAACAATTCTGCTCATTATTTCCCACATACACTTGTTTAATACTGAATACAACTGATCCTTGAACTATGCAGGGATTAGGGACACTGACACCTCATGAAGTGGAAAATATATAACTTTTGAGTTCACCCAAACATAACTACTAACAGCCTAGTGTTGACAGGAAGCCTCACTGATAAGTAGTTGATTAACACATTTTTTGCATGTATGTAAAATTATTATTTTTTTTTTTTATAGTTTTTTTTCTTTTTTGGCCAGGGCTGGGTTTGAACCCACCACCTCTGGCACATGGGGCAGGCAACCTACTCCTTTGAGCCACAGACACTGCCCAAATTATTATATTCTTAAAGTAAGCTAGAGAAAAGAAAATGTTACTAAGAAAATCATAAAGAAGAGAAATATATTCATTAAGTAGAATTGAATCATTATAAAGTTTTTCCTCCTTGTCATCTTCAGTTGAGAGGGCTGAGGAGAGAAAGAGGAGGGTTGGTTTTACCATCTTGTGGGTGGCAGAGGTGGAGGGGGTAGGAGGGGAGGCAAGAGAGGTGGGCACTGTCAGTGTAATGCAATGGAAATACATCATAATTCTGTTTGACATTTTTTTTCTGCTTTTTTATTGCTATAAGATAGTTTCTATGGTACCACCTTCTTCCTTCTCTCACCATGTGTTTTAGTTTTAGTGCCCCTATAGTAGAAGGATCCATGTCATAAAAGAAGTCACAACTGTCTAATGCTTGCTTCTTCTACCTCTTCTTCCTCATCATCTGGCACTGGCTGGGAAGGACTCATCTGCATTCAATCATCTTCTGTTAATTCCTCAGGTATGCTGTCTGTTAGCTCTTGAGTTTGGCCAGCATCCATACATTGAAACCCTTTGATCTCCCACCTTTGTTTTCTGCCACATCCACAATGTCTTTGGGGATTTCCTTGATGGGCTCTATTATCGACCCTTTGAAGTCACACACAGGATCTGCACACAGTTTTCTCCAGGAGGAATATTTTTTGTTTCAGGCTTGATAGATTTCATAGCTTTTTCTATAACAACGATGGCATCTTTGATAGTGTGATCCTTCCTTTCATGATGTTCTCTCTGTTAGGGTTCTTTTCCCTAGCATCGACAGTCCCCTCCATAGAGTGCCCTGTGTAATGAGCCTTAAGGTCACCATGACTTCCTGAAGGAAAGGCTGAGTTAGAAGTGGTGAGTAGACACTTCAGTGCTTTCCATGTTGAACTCATGGGGCTCTGGGTGACCAAGAGCATTGTGCAATATTAAAGGAACTTTAAAAGATAGTCCCTTACTGGAAAGATGCTTCCTGACTTCGGGGACAAAGTATCAACAGAATCGCTCCAGAGAAAGGGTTCTCATTGTCCAGCCCTTCTTTCTGTACAACCAAAAGACTGGCAGCTGGTGTTTATCTTTTCCTTTCAAGGCTCAGGGGTTGTTAGCAGCTTTATAGATAGGGGCAGCTATGAATATAAACTGTTCATAAACTGCATTCATATAAAGAGTTATATGATAGAGTTAGCTATCTTTTCCTGCCTTAAATCCTACATGTGTGCATACTTCTCTTCCTTACTAAAAAGTGTCCTTGAATAAGCACTTTGCTCTGCATTAAAAACCTATTCAGGCAGATATCGTTTCCTAGATAATTTCAACAGTGACTGGGAACTTGTCTGTTGCCTCTTAGTTGGCAGAAGCTGCTTCTCCTTTTATCTTGGCATTCTTTTTTTGGCTAGGGCTGGGTTTGAACCCACCACCTCCGGTATATGTGGCCAGCGCCCTACTCCTTTGAGCCACAGGCGCCTCCGTATCTTGACATTCTTTAAAGCCAAAGCTCTTTCTAAAATTATCAAACTATCCCCTTTATCATATTAAATTCTCCAGCTTAGATCATTTACTTTTCTTTTGATGTCAGTTGTCATAGAGTGATTTTGCTTTTTCTCAAAGCATAATAGTATCTATAGGTGTGCCTTTCTTACAGCAACCCTGAACTCACATAAAAACTGCATTTTCAAATGAGATAAAAAGCTATTTCACAAAAATGCATGATTTTTAAGCCTGCTGGTATAGCTGCAGTGATGGCTTCAGAAATTTATCTCTCTTTTCTTTCTTTCTTTTTTTTTCTTTTTTTTTACAATGGTCCTTATACTGGATGCTTTTATCTTGAAAGGGCAGGCAACTTCAACTGTAGACCTCAATCTATGGTGCATACCAAGCAATTCAACGTTTTCTTGTAATGTCATAACTTTTCTCTGTTTCTTAGAAGAACTTGCAATATCACTAGTGGCACTTTGATAAGTCCTGTGGTGTTTATTAAAGGTTGACAGAATTGTGCTAAATATAAGGGAAAATATGCAAGAACTGAGGGAGATCACGGTTTACTGTGATATGCAATTTACTAGAGAGACAAACTACTCATGAGAGAGGAATAACATCACACTGCATTTTAAGCAGATACTGATAATGGCAACAGGTGGCAGCTGCAAAATTATTGTAGCAATACAATATGCACTACAGTTAATTTTACACAGTTATAATTTAATATTGCATCTTTATATTTGTTTACATTTTTCAGAAAGGATCTATAAATGTGTAAGTTTTAGTAAATTTTAACTTTTTAAATAGATTTGTGTATATTTTATGGTAGTAAATGATAAAATAGACTATTAGCTACATATATTTATTGATAACATATCTAACTTTTTATTATTGTTTTGTATTTCTAGGCTACATGGTTTGTCTGCAAGATTTTTCAAATTGTAGAAAATCTTAAAAGTTTTTCTAATAGATTTATTGAAGAAAATCTATGTGTAAGTGGACTTGTGTAGTTTGGGTCCTCTGTTGTTTAAGGGTCAATTGTAGTTCAGTGCCATTATGTAGATTTAGTTAAGTGGGCAGCTATTTGGAAACAGAGAAGTATTAAAAATAAGAATAGAATTTCCTAAATTGATTATATTTTATTTTACAAAATTAACCATATTACTTTCATATTTTTAGCAAGCAAGTCTTTCAGAAATATGTGATTACTACATGTGCAAAAAGATACATCTATTATGTATTAACTGTTATAGAAGGAAGAAAGGAAAAAGAATATGAAGTTGTCAAGACCTAAAAACCTGATTTTGTATCGTTTTATTCCCTCTTCCTTCTCTGTAGGAATATTCCGTCTTCCCTTACCATTTAGCTCTTGATTGGTCTCATATTTATGTCTTTAGGAATTCAGGATTGCTGTCTTGCTCAAGGTCTTATCTCCTCTTGAGCCCTGACCAGTGTCTTGTCTTTGTCTTTCAACCTTAGACTATCAGACAACTGGAGTATGTTCATCAAGAATATATTGGCTCGTAGCTCAGTGGGTAAGGTGCCAGCCACATACACTAAGGCTGGCGGGTTCGAACCCGGCATGGGCCAGCTAAAACAACAATGACAACTGCAACACAAAAAATAGCTGAGCCTTGTGGCAGGTGCCTACAGTCCCAGCTACTTGGGAGGCTGAGGCAAGAGAATCACTTGAGCGCAGGAGTTTGAGGTTGCTGTGAGCTGCAATGCCACGGCACTCTACCCAGGGTGACAGCTTGAGACTCTGTCTCAAAAAAAAAAAAAAAGATTATATTGGCTCAGCGTCTGATGCTCAGTGGTTAGGGCGCCAGCCACATACACCAGGGCTAGTGGGTTCAAACACAGCCTGGGCCTGATAAACAAACAACAACAACAAAAAACAGCTGGGCATTGTGGCTGGCACCTGTAGTTCCAGCTACTGGGGAGGCTGAGGCAATAGAATTACTTGAGCCCAAGAGTTTGAGGTTGTTGTGAACTATGACCCCACAGCACTCTACAGAGGGTGACAACGTAAGACTGTTTCAACAACAACAATAAAGAATATTTTGACTTTTGAGACCTCCTTTTCTTGATCACAATGTAAAAGCATATGAAAGCCCTTTCATTCCATGAAAACAATAAAACCATGTACAAAATTAAAATTATTCTTTTTTATGGTTTATGGTTTCTTACAGGAAACCCTTGAAAGACTGAGTTCCAGAGAGAAATGAACTTTTCCTAGGTGAGCAGAGAGCCTATTTCCATGCCTGGGGCAGAAGGCTAGTCTGAGTTACAGAACAATAGAAGAGAAGGCCTGCCATTGACAGAGATTTTGCAGAAGAAGGATAAATTGAATGGAACTTAAGTGACAGGGCTGGCAGGATAGACTGGAATCTAGAAGAGCCCCTGTTATAGAAACAAATTTCTTCGCACAACGATTCTCATCCTCCTCTAGAATTTTGCTGAAAAAATGACACCAAAAAGGAAAAGGAAAGTGGAGACAAATTGTATAATACCATCTCTTACATAATGGTTGGGTTTGGGGGTTTTAATCTAAAATTTTAATCTAGAAATGCTAAACTGAAGCTTAACTCCTTCCCACATCAAATATTGATAAGATTTAAAAATAAGTGGGGGTGAAGAAGGTGGGGGGGGGCGGTTGGGCTAATTACAGGTGAACTCAATCTAATTAAAGTCGTGGTCCTATTCAAGCTCAATTTAATTCTAAGGGAGCTACTAGTGGTAGGCCTTTTCCTCTGCCTGGCACTTTGAGTGAAAAGCTGATCACTCAGAGTGATCAGCAAAGCAAAACACGTTATGCTTGAATATATACTATCCTTTTGTACTCAACCATTATGAGAATTGTTAAGAATCAAAAATCATGTGATTCATGATCAAGAGAAAACTAAATAGAAGCAGATCACAGATTACCCAGTTATTGAAAATAGCAGACAAGGATTAAAGAAAAAAACTGTTAGAAATATGAGGTATCTTCGAAAGTTCATGGAAAATGTATATTATGAGAAAATTGTGCATGGGTTTAACACAATTTTTACAACAAAAGAAACTCATACTAATTTGTTATTTATAACATTTCTGAACAAGATCTAGTTTGAGGTACTAAGAAGGATAAAACATTAATTTGAAAAGGTCCACTATCAGAGCAACATGAATTCTGCTAAAACTGAAGCAAAGATATATATCAAATTTATGGTAATGCTTTGGTGGAAAAATGGTGAAATAATTGATGCTTTATGGGATCAATACCTCAAAGAAATCAGCAGTTTCTTTGAGGATAGAAAGATAATCCATTTTAAGAAGGGATGAAATGATATTAAAGATGAAGCCTGTAGTGGTAGACCCTCCACATCAATTTGCAAGTAAAAACATTCATCTTGTTGCACCCTAATTGAAACAAACTAATTATTAGCAGCTGAAACAATTGTCAATATCATTCACATCTCAATTTATTCGGCTTACACAATTCTGATGGAAAAATTAAAGTTGGGTAAACTTTCCACTCAATGAATACCAAAACAATTTTGTCCAGATCAGCCACAGACAAGAGCAGAGCTTTCAATGGAAATTTTAACCAAGTAGAATTGAGATCCTGAAGCATTTCTTCACAGAATTGTAACAGGAGCTGGGTATGGTGGCTCACACCTGTAATCCTAGCACTTTGGGAGGCCAAAATGGGTGGATTGCTTGTGCTCAGGAGTTTGAGACCAGCCTGAGCAAGAGTAAGACCTCATCTCTACTAAAAATAGAAAAACTAGCCAGGCATTGTGGTGGGCACCTGTCGTCCCCACTGCTGTGAAGGCTGAGGCAAGAGGATCAATTGAGCCAGGAGATTGAGGTTGCTGTGAGCTATGATGATGCCATTGCACTCTACCCAGGGCTACAGAGTAAGACTGTCTAAAAACAAAACAAAACAAAATAAAACAAAGCAGAATTGTAATAGGAGATGAAACATGACTTTACCAATATGATCCTGAAGACAAATTCACCGTTCACAGCGATGGCTACCAGTAGGTGGAAGGAAGTGGTCCAGTTAGAGCAAAGTAGGCTAATCAAGAGCAAGGGTTGTGGCAATAGTTTTCTGAACCACTCAATATATTTTTCTTGCTGACTTTCTGGAGGGCCAAAAAACTATAGCATCTGCTTATTCTGAGACTTTTTGAGAAAGTTAGCCAAAGCTTTAGCAGAAAAATGTCCAGGAAAGCTTTACCAGAGAGAGAATTCTTCTCTACCACAATATTTCTATTCATTCCTCTTACCAAACCAGGGCAATTTGGGGAGGGTTTTTATGGGAAATCATTAGGGCTAATTGGGTTCTTTCTGATTTTTGAAAAATTTTCTAATCTAAAAAAAATCTTTAAGGTGATTTTTTTGTTCAGTTAATAATATAAAAAAATTGTTTTGACTTGGTTAAATTCCTATGACCCCCCAGTTCCTTAGAGATGGACTAAATGGTAGGTATTATTGCTTAACAAAAAATGTCTTGAACTTGATGGAGCTTATGTAGAGGGATAAAGTTTATATTTCTTAATTTTATTTTTAATTCCATTTCATCTTTCCATAAGCTTTTGCAGTCCAAGTGGTTGGTATTTGGAGAGAGAAATAAAACCTCCCAAAAGAACCCAATAGACATTCTAATGACAGTGGCCACCGTTATCCTAAATGACCATCACATAAAGGGCACCACTGCACAAGCCCTGGCAGGGCCATATAAGCCCATGTACTGCTATCTGGAGTTGTTTATTTAAGTACAAGGCCTTCTATCACGGATAAAGTTAGGAAATGGATGGTCCAAAGACCATGGTGCCAGTCACAGATCCAGTACACCAAATACACTTAGTAATACATTTAGTAAATAGTGACTATTAATTTAATCTAGAGCAGAGATGCTTTGAAGATATAACCACCTTAAGATAAGGGAATTGTTGTGTAACCTTGTAACCTATGAAGAAGAATCTGTTTAAAGTATACTATGATAAGTAATGACATTTCTGATGTTTGCTTTTACTGTGAGACAGAAAACACAGAAATGCAAGTATGTTTCACTTATGAAAAATTTTAGGAAAGGCACACTTATCTATAGGAACAGAAAGTAGATCAGCGGTTTCCTGGTTGGAGGGGGTTGGAGAGCTGTGTCTGAGATCACAAAAGGCACAAGACAACTTTTGTCTGTGATAAGTATGCTGATTATTTTTATTATGGTAATCATTTCATGACATATACGAGGTTTGTCTGGAAAGTTTCCAGCCATGAAAAATAGGGACATTTATTGGAAAAGGTACAAGATACAAGAAACAATGTAAATAGGCCAATGATGCCTCAGTCCCCTTCAAAATGGGCACCTTGGGACCTCCCGGTTCTCCCAGCATCTCTAACCGAACCCATACATGTTCAGCACCTGCATGTGCTTCCAGAAGGTGGATCACTTTCAACAGATTCTCAACCATCACTGAAGCATTTGGGCCACACTTTTATTTGTGCTGCACTCATTTCCTTTCCCCAGAGCCTTCTGCATCATCCGAATGAATAGTTCCTGTGGAGGAGTGTTCAAACTTAACACAAAATTTAACGCCGATTCTTAGCTCAACTCATTTTAAATACCACAGCCACACAGTACACGTGCCCACTCAATGGTGTCTAGTGCCCCACCAACTAGTACAGTAAGTTGTCATTGTTCGCACATGTGTGTTCCAGTCCATTCTCCTTGACTGCCAGGTTACAATGATGTCACATGAACATTCTCATTTTATATATATATATATATATATACATATATATATACATATATATATATATATATATGTATATATATATTTTGAGTCAGAGTCTCACTATGTCACCTTCAGTAGAGTGCTGTGGCATCACAGCTTACAGCAACCTCCAACTCAGGCTTAAGCGATTCTCTTGCCCCAGCCTTCCAAGTAGCTGGGACTACAGGTGCCCACCACAATACCCGGCTATTTTTTGTTGCAGCTGTCATTGTTATTTAGCTGGGCCAGGGTGTGTTCAAACCCGCCAGCCTTGGCGTATGTGGCCGGCACCATAACCACTGTGCTCCAGGCACCGAGCCCATACTCATTATATTAACAATGGCTGGATACTTTCCAGACAGACCTTGTGTGTGCATATATAGTCAGGAAATGATTACCATAATATATACATTTATAAACATATATAGGCCAAAAGCTTTGAGTCAGAGTCTCACTATGACTCATATTTAGGCCAAAAGCTTTTAGCATTTTTGATGCCTGTTCTCTTGAGTAGAAATCAAACTTTGGGACCTAAAACTCAATTTACACTACTTTGTTCAATTTGCTGTCAGCATGCAGCTTTGACTGACTATGTCCAAATGTCATACTCCTGGTATTAGTGTTAATCATTTTAAACAACTGGCTTCATCTACCCTTGGGAAATGATAGATTATGGATCATCTAGTGATTCCAAGTCCTCAGGTTTATATCAAATAGTCAAATACCCAGTGTTGCCAAGTTATTGACATAATTCCTAAATCTCCTTCTTATGCACATTTTGTGCAATCACAGTGTGTGGTTTGGGTGAGAGAAGGCATGGTGATAAAAGGTACACTCAGTTTGCTTTAAAAGATGTAATGATCATAAAATGTTATGCACCTAACTCCATATCATTTACATTAAAGCAAACACTGCTTGAAATACAAGTAGAATTTGACAGAAGAATGCAATTACAGAACATATATTCTGGGCAACTGGAGTCTATGTTTCTTGGGTTGCAGTCCTCAAACTTGATTCAACAAACTCTCTACTTCTACTAATTCGCCTCCATTTCTTTCTTTGGGTCTACATATCTGGTGTAGCTGGCAGGATTCAGAGTGACCCCACTGCAATTACCCTGAGTTCCATTTTGGACGTGGTATTTATTTTGTTCCTCTGACTCAAGAGATTTCCCTGGGTGCAAAGAGTGAGTCCTCCTGAATCCTGACCTCCCTTCCTTTTTGGTTGAGGTCTATATTTTGTATGGGTTGTTTTTCAACCTTCTTTTTCCTTTAAGAGCAAGGGCTCCTGACCCTGCTTCTTGGTAAGAGCTTGGGGTTACAATCAGCAAAGAGCTCTACAGACAACTGTCTTCTTGGCTTCTGCCCCATGGCAGGAGGTTTAGATATAATATTGGCAGTCCAGCACTGTGGTTTCACTTTTTTTTGACCTAAAATTACATACTATATAGCATGCTTTTAGAATTGTAGCTGTTGCACTTTGGGAGGCCAAGGTGGGTGGATTGCTTGAGTCCAGGAGTTTGAGACCCTGTCTCTACTAAAAACAGAAAAACTAGCCGGTTATTGTGGGGAGCACCTGTAGTCACAGCTGCTGGGGAGTGTGAGGCAAGAGGACTGCTTGAGCTCAAGTGTTTAAGGTTGCTGTGAGCTATGAGGACATCATGGCACTTTACCCAGGGCTTTGGAGTTAGACTATATCTCAAAAAATAAAATGAAATAGAATAAAATTGCAGCTGTTTCCTATGGCTTTTAATTTAGACTTGTATTTTCATTTGTGATCAATTCCTGTTAAGTTTCAAACACAAATGTGCATGGGGGTGAGTTCTCTTTCCTCTAAGCGACACCTGCTTCTTGCAAACCCTGCTGAGTGCTCTAGAGACTCTATGGAGGTGTTAGGACATTGGTATAGCAGTCCCAGACCACTTCCCCACAAGAACACCTGCAGGGACTTTCAGGTCAGTCAGAAGGTGCACATAGGTATTGGCCCCCTGGCACCTTAAACACTCTGCTGCCCCCAAACAATCAGAGATTCGGAGTCACATAAGAGCAAATCATGACACACTGGTGACTCTTTGAGGGGTGATTTCACTTAGCAGCACCCTTCCACCCAATACACTGTCTTGGCCTTGGTCATTTTTGAAAAGGAATTTCTAAAATTATAGGAAACTGCTTGTCAAAAACTGAGCTTTCCCTGAAAAGGCAACCTTCCTTGGATTTTTGTGTAATATCTGTGGAGATCCAAACTGCAAATTGATCCAAATCACAATGGCCAAAATGGGGATCTTTTGGGATGTCTAAATTAGCATATATGCATGCACAACTAGAAAAAAAGCAGGTTTTAGTTCCAGATAAATTAAATAGGAAACCTACTTTCTGTTTGTCCTGACTGAAATCTACTAAGATATTTGAAAGGATTTTTTAAAGAGCTCTGTGGTCAGAAGTTAGCTTAACTAGAAGCTGATATTAAGCTATTTTATTATTTTGAAAATTAAAAGAAAGTCCTTTCTGCTTTTGCTCTTTTGGATTCTGTTTCTGAGAATTATTATTATTTTTTTAGTCAACTGAAACTCCTTTTAAAAGACATTTGGTCCTACTATTTGCTTCCTTTCTTGTTGGCATGTAAATCTTCATTGACCTTTTAGAAAGTTTAAAATCTCCCAGATTGGCTGCTGAGACTTGTTCCTTTATTGCCCTCCACAGCTGCTCTTCCTTGTTGTCATCTTTGAAACCACGTGAAGAAATCCAGAGGTGACTTCTAGCAGCCCTGAGACCCCTCAAGGAACTCAAAGAAAGGTAGCACCCCAACCCTTCTTTCTGGAGTCTTCTGTTTTCCTTGGGAGGGCCCAAGAATAGCAAGCAGATTCCTCTCAGGTATTAAACTCTGCTCTCTTTTGCATTGAGATATATGATTCCTTTAGCTTTGGGGGTTCTAGAATTTAGACTTGTGAATAAAAAATCATGATAGTTAGATTCTTGTACTTTAACTTTTCCTGTCAGGAAATACTTAATATTTTCTCTTTATCCTGTGAGAACAAGATTTTATCAGGATGTGTCAAATTTCTCACAAGCATCTAGTTGCATTTTTACTCTGATGGTTTAAATCTTTTTGGCAAAAGGAAATTTTCTTCTATTTCCTTGATTATTGCTTCTTTTCTGGCCTCTCTACTTTCTCTTCCTGAACTTCCTATGAAAATATCCAAAGCTGGGGGGAGGGGCAAGATGGCCAACTGGAAGCAGCTTCCAACAGAGGCTCCTGTCCAAAAGGAAAGATAACCTCCAGAAACTACCCAATTGAGCTGAAGACTAAGAGCCCAGCTGAGCGAGAGAAATGATAACTACAGGTCACCTCTGCTGAGGTGCGACTCCAAGAAATCAAGCTTCAGAGAGAAAAACTGAACTAAAGTTTTCCGCCATTCTCAACTTCCAGGACACCCTTCCTCCCTTACCTGATGTACCAGAAGCCTGACCTCTGCTGAAACCTAGGGAGGAGGACTTAAGCAGGGAGCCCACCTTCCTTGTCTGCCTGACCAGGCGGCCTGCCAGGTAAGAGACTCCAGGGCCCCAACAAGCCTCTGCCAGCCCCCAGGCCAGGGACTCTGCCCGGAACCGTGGGACTCCACTCCACACCCTGCAGAGCCCACCACCCTCCATGGCCAGGAACTCTGCTGGGACCCCCGTGTGGCTCGTATTCATGCCCTACTGGGCCTCGGCCTGCCACCCGCTGTGGCTAGCGACCCCGCTGGGACCCCCTCGTGGCTCTGATCTGCACCTTGCTGGCATTCGGCCCTCTGCTTGCAGCAGCCAGGGACTAGATTGAGCCTTGGTTTGCTGCCTGCTGCAGCCAGGGACCCCACCAGGACCCCTGCGTGGCTCTGATCTGCACTCTGCTGGTACTAGGCCCTTCACTCACAGCAGCCAGGGACAATGCCGGGCCTCGACTCGCAGCGAACCATGGCCAGGGACTCTGCTGGGACCCCTGCGCAGCTCTATTCCACACCCTGCCGGGCCTCAGACTGCCCACTGCAGTGGCCAGGGACTCTGGAGGGACTCCGGTGCAGCTCCGATCCACGCCCCACTAGGCCTCCGCCTGCCAACTTCTGCAGCCAGGAACTCCGCCGGGACCCCCATGCAGCTCCGATCTGCATCCTGCCGGGCCTGGGACCACAGTCTGCAGTGGCCAGGGACTCCGCTAGGACCCCCGAAGGGCTCTATTCTGCTCCCCGCCATGCCTCAGCCCGCCGTCTGCAGCAGCCAGGGACTCTGCCGGGAACCCTGTGGACTCTGCTCTGTGCTCCACTGGGCCGCAACCAGGGCCCCACTGGGACCCCTGCCCAGCTACATTCCCCCCCACTCCCTGGGCCTCCGCCTGCCTGCCTGGGCCAGGAACTCCGGGAGCCACACAACCTGCGTCTTCCTCTACCCTCTCTGCCTCCACACCAGCTCCGCATGTCTGGCCGGGGATTCAGGAGGCCACACGAGCCGTGCCCTCCCACCAGAGCCCTCCTCCTAGCCAGAGACTGTGGGAGGTGTGGGCTCCCTTTGCAAAGGCCACCAGATGCCGGGCACTCCCAGAACTACAGCACCGTTCCACACCCTGCTGCTTGATCTGGGCGTGCCACACTCTGGAGCTGCTCCCATAACCAGAACTCCCTGGCTGGGGCAGTTCCAGAGGAGCTACACAGGGTCACTCCCCATAAAGATCCAGCAACAACAGAGTGATCCTGCTGTGGTATGATCTGGGAGAGATACCTCACCAACTCTGAGGATGGTCAGAGGCAACAGTGAAAAACAAGCATGAGGCGGAATCAACAGAAAAACTTTGGCAATATGAATAATCAGAGTAGATCAACTCCCCCAAGGAATGACAAGGCAGATATAGCACAAGATCCCTTGCATAAGCAAATGGCTGAGATGTCAGAAATCGAAATCAGAGTCTGGATAGCAAATAAGATCAGCGGAATGGAGGAAAAGATGGAATTAGAATTTCAAGCAGTAATCCAAAAGATGAACCCAAAAGATGTCTCAAGAATTCAACGAATTCAAAGACAAAATGACCAATGATTTTGACACATTGAGACAAGAAGTTGCAGCCCTCAAAGATCTTAGAAATACAGGAGAATCCCTCAGTAACAGAATGGAGCAAGCAGAAGAAAGAATTTCTGACATGGAAGACAAAGTTTTTGAATGCTCTCAAACTTCCAAAGAGGAAGAGAAATAGGGCAAAACCAGATCACTCTCTCAGAGAGCTCTGGGATAATTCAAAGAAAACCAATGTTCACCTCATAGGCATCCCCAAAAGTGACGAAGTGGCTTCACAAGGTACAGAGTCTCTTCTTCATGATATTATGAAAGAAAACTTTCCAGATATGTCAAGAGATTCTGAAATCCAGATAGCAGACAGTTTCAGAACTCCAGCACGACCCAACCCAAATAAGACATCCCCCAGGCACATCATAATCAATTTTATGAAAGTTAATATGAAGGAGACAAATCTGAAAGCAGACAGACATAAGAAAATGATAACCTACAAGGGGAAGAATATTAGAATAACTGTAGATCTCTCTGCTCAAACCTTTCAAGCCAGAAGAGGATGGTCATTGACTTTTAATCTCTTGAAACAAAATACCTTTGAACCAAGGATCCTATATCCAGCTAAACTGAGTTTCATTTATGATGGAGAAATTAAATACTTTAACAACATCCACATGTTGAAGAAATTTGCCATAACTAAACCAGCTATCCAGAATATTCTCAGACCTATCTTCCATAATGACCAGTGTAATCCTCTACCACAAAAGTAAACTCACTCAGAATCCTTTGATCAAATTCCAACTTCCACAGACCTACAGACATGAAAGGATTCAAAACGTCCACTGGACTTTTGAAAGGTTTGTCAATATTCTCAATTAATGTGAATAGTTTAAATTGTCCTCTAAAGGGGCACAGGTTGGCTGACTGGATATAAAAACTCAGGTCAGATATCTGCTGCATACAAGAATTTCATCTTACCTTAAAAGAGAAATATAGACTCAAGGTGAAGGGATGGTCATCTATATTCCAGGCAAATGGAAAACAGAAAACAACAGGTGTTGCAATCCTATTCGTAGATACGATAAGATTTAAACCAACCAAAAAAAGGAAGGATAAGGATGGATACCTCATATTTGTTAAAGGTAACACTCAATATGATGAGAATTCAATTATTAATATTTATGCACCCAACCAGAATGCAACTCAGTTTATAAGACAAACTCTAACAGACATGAACAATTTGATTTCCTCCAGCTCCATAGTAGTGGGAGATTTTAACACCCCTTTAGCAGGGTTGGATAGATCCTCCAAAAAGAAGCTGAGTAAAGAAATTTTAGATTTAAACTTAACCATTCAACATCTGGATTTAACAGACATCTACAGAACATTTCATCCCAACAAAACTGAATACACATTCTTCTCATCAGCCTACGGAACATACTCCAAAATTGATCACATCCTAGGTCACAAGTCTAACCTGAGCAAATTTAAAAAAAATAGAAATTATTCTTTGCATCTTCTCAGACCATCATGGAATAAAAGTTGAACTCAATAACAACAGGAATCTGCATACTCATACAAAAACACGGAAACTAAATAATCTTATGCTGAAGGATAGGTGGGTCATTGACGAGATTAAGAAGAAAATTACCAAATTTCTGGAACAAAATGACAATGAAGACATAAATTATCAGAACCTCTGTGATACTGCAAAGGCAGTCCTAAAAGGGAAATTTATAGCACTGCAAGCCTTCCTCAAGAAAATGGAAAGAGAAGAAGTTAACAAGTTAATGGGACATCTTAAGCAAGTGGAGAAGGAAGAACATTCCAACCCCAAACCGAGCAGAAGAAAAGAAATAACCAAAATTAGAGCAGAATTAAATGAAACTGAAAACAAAAGAATTATACAACAGATCAAAAAATCAAAAAGTTAGTTTTTTGAAAAGGTCAATAAAGTAGATAAACCTTTAGCTAACCTAGCCAGGAAAAAAAGAGTAAAATCTCTAATTTCATCAATCAGAAATGGTAAAGATGAAATAACAACAGGCCCCTCAGAAATTCAAAAAATCCTTAACGAATATTACAAGAAACTTTACTCTCAGAAATATGAAAATCTGAAGGAATTGACCAATACTTGGAAGCACGCCACCTACCAAGACTTAGCCAGAACACAGTGGAAATGTTGAACAGGCCTATATCAAGTTCTGAAATAGCATGAACTATAAAAAATCTCCCTAAAAAGAAAAGCCCAGGACCAGATGGCTTCATGTCAGAATTCTACCAAACCTTTAAAGAAGAACTAGTACCTATATTACTAAACCTCTTCCAAAATATAGAAAAAAAAGGAATAGTACCCAACACATTCTATGAAGCAAACATCACCTTGATCCCTAAACTAGGGAAAGACTCAACAAGAAAAGAAAATTGTAGACCAATATCACTAATGAATATTGATGCAAAAATATTTAACAAGATACTAACAAACAGACTCCAACAACACATCAAACAAATTATACACCATGACCAAGTGGGCTTTATTCCAGGGTCTCAAGGCTGGTTCAATATACGCAAATCTATAAATGTAATCCAGCACCTAAACAAAATAAAAAATAAAGGCCCTATGATTCTCTCAATTGATGCATAAAAAGTTTTTGGTAATATCCAGCATCCCTTCATGATCAGAACACTTAAGAAAATTGGTATAGAAGGGACATTTCTTAAGCTGATAGAGGCCATCTATAGCAAACCCACAGCCAATATCATAATGAATGGAGTTCAATTGAAACCATTTCCATTTAGATCAGGAACCAGGCAAGGTTGCCCATTGTCTCCTCTGCTCTTCAACATCATAATGGAATTTTTAGCCATTGCAATCAGGGAAGAAAAGGCGATCAAGGGTATCCACATAGGGTCAGAAGAGATCAAACTTTCACTCTTCACAGATGATATGATTGTATATCTGGAAAACACCAGGGATTCTACTACAAAACATTTAGAAGTGATCAAGGAATACAGCAATGTCTCAGGCTACAAAGTCAACATCGATAAATCTGTAACTTTTATATATATCAACAATAGCCAAGTCAAAAAAACAGTCAAGGGCACTATTTCTTTCACAGCAGTGCCAAAGAAGATGAAATATTTGGAAGTTTACCTAACAAAGGATGTGAAAGATGTCTATAAAGAGAACTATGAAAGTTTAAGAAAAGAAATAGCCAAAAATGTTAACAAATGGAAAAACATACCATGCTCATGGCTGGGAAGAATCAACATTGT
>CAUYRH010131807.1:0-21629 GCA_963574655.1 Perodicticus potto
TACTTGCAAAGGAAAGACACTTTTACATTACATGGGAACCAGCACATTTTCTGAATACACAGTTGTGGCTGATATCTCTGTTGCTAAAATAGATCCTTTAGCACCTTTGGATAAAGTCTGCCTTCTGGGTTGTGGCATTTCCACTGGTTATGGCGCTGCTGTGAACACTGCTAAGGTAAGAGATTCGCATGGGTTTGAGCTTCCGCTTTTAATTTAGTTCAGCAAAGCTTCCCCGGAATAGTGAAATTGGCTGATCTCTCGAAACCTATGATTCCATTGACCCTGATGGAATGAGCACCGTACGTCCTGTCTTTACTGTTAGGTGGAGCCTGGCTCTACTTGCGCTGTCTTTGGCCTGGGAGGAGTTGGATTGGCAGTGATCATGGGCTGTAAAGTGGCTGGTGCATCTCGGATCATTGGTGTGGACATCAATAAAAATAAATTTGCAAGAGCCAAAGAGTTTGGAGCTTCTGAATGTGTTAACCCCCAGGATTTCAGTAAACCCATCCAGGAGGTGCTTGTCGAGATGACTAATGGAGGAGTGGACTATTCCTTTGAGTGTATTGGTAACGTGAAGGTCATGGTGAGTATGTTTGGCTTCATTCCCTTTTTGTTAGAGGAACTTAAACTCTAAACTTATAGATTAACAATTGTAGTTTTAGGGGAAAGAAAAGTCGCTTTTGATAAGAATTATTCTAATGGAAGAAGGGAAAAATAACTATTTGAACTACAACTGAGAAACAATACAAGAAACAATACATCTTTTCCCTGAGCTAGGGAAAGATGAAGAAAGATGTTTCTTTGCCTTTTAATCCATGCTGAATATATGAAAGGTGGAATAATGCAGTTGTAAAGAATGTGGGCTTTGGAGTTAGATACACTTTCTACTTAATCCATGACCTTGAGGAAACAAATTCTCTAAACTTCAGTTTCTTCTTCTATAAAATGCAGCAGATACAGATTATAAATCTCTAATTCCAAAATACAAAATGCTCTAACTTACTGAACACCAACATAACACTCAAAGGAAATGCTCATTGGAACATTTCAGATTTGGGGTATTCAGATTGGAAATGCTCAAGCAGTCAGTTTAATACAAATGTTCCAAGTCTGAAAAAATGTGAAATTGAAAACACTTCTGGTCTCAGGCATTTCAGATAAGGGATACTCAACACATACAGCAACCACATGTGCTTAACACTGTAAGTAGAGCCTCAGTAAAAGCATTAGTGTTACTTCTCCTGCCTGCTTTTTTAAACTAAGTCTTTATAATTTTGAGCTACAGTTTACTTTTAAAAATAGAAACCAAATAAAAGCTTTAAATTCTTTCAATTTGTGTTATTATTTAGCCAGGTGAATTTTTTAAAATAGCTATTAAAATGTCATTGTAACACAAACATACTAAGTATTAAGTTTGCTACAGCCCCTTCCCTGATCAAAGTTTCTGGAAAAGCAGTTATTCTCAGCAGAATGCACTGCCTTCTGTGATTTGGTTGTACTGTGCTTACAGAGAGCAGCACTTGAGGCCTGCCACAAAGGCTGGGGCGTCAGTGTGGTGGTTGGAGTAGCTGCGTCAGGTGAAGAGATATCCACCCGTCCATTCCAGCTGGTTACAGGTCGTACATGGAAAGGCACTGCCTTTGGAGGTAATTGGATGGATGAGATGAATACATTTTCTCTTTTGTTATTTCCATTGGCAGATTTGAATCCCAGCCTAATTTTTTTATATTAACAAAAATCTCCATGGGCTACTTTCTCTTTATAAGTTATTTGGTGCAAGGTTATTTCAGTAGGAGAGTTTCAAAATCATTTAGTATTTCCCTGGGGCCAAGGGGGTGCTCAGTTTCTCCTAAAGCACATGGTCACTTATAGTCATTCACTACCTGTGGATAAGCCAGCAAGAAGAGGGCATGAGGAAAGAAAACTCTCACACTCAGTTATTTGGAGTGGAATAATGGATAATGGATGAGGCTCAGAGAGGCAGGCAACTTCATATGCCTAGTAAGTAGCAAGGAAGTGCTGCCTTGAAGAAGACCTCAGGGGTCTCTTACTGAGCATGAAAAATGTATACATGTGACATAGCATGGAACAAAAGTTAACTTTTTTTTTATTAAATCAAACACATAGATCATGTATACATTGATGCATGTATGGGGTACAATGTGCTGATTTCATATAGAATTAGGAGCGTTTACATCACACTGGTTAATGTAAACTTCATCTTGTTTACTTAATTATTGTGTTAATACATTTATACTCTATACTTATAAATCCAACAAGTACCCTTGCATTATGCACCATAAATGTGATCCCACCATTCAGAAACTCTAACCTTATTACTCAACATAAGGGTAAGAGTCATTTTTTTATCATGGTGGCAAAGAACAAGGAAATAATAGAAAAAAGCAAAAGAACATCTTAAGAACAATGTCATACAATCATAAGGTCAAAAAATTACAAAAGAAATGGGTACAATGCTTAGGAGGTAAACTTTAGCTTCTTTGACTCTCCCTGTTGGTCCCATTATATACTTTGACTTGCCCAGCGGATCTTAATCTGTAATTGCTAAACATGCCTTTCAGACCACGGTGGAGGGGGGCGAAGGGGTCTGCAGGAGTACAGGATGATGTCAACAGACTCAGGAATGTTAACTCTGTACTTCTGTCCCTGATCTTGAAAACTTACCTCTAACTCACAGTCACTTGTTATACAGTCTTTTTAAAAATATATAATTTTCTGTTAATGAGGAAGTAGTTGTGGGTAGTGCAGGAGTGAGAAAAAATAGTGTCAGCCACATCATGTTGTGGGCTTGAGTAGGTTGTCACATTTTTGCTCATTTTTATCAGAAAGTGCAGTGATTACTGGATGTGATCATAATTCTGTCTGAATAGTATTGATTTGAGCAGGAACCAATACTGAGTATTAAGATGAAAATATTAGACAAAACCTTATAACAATATGAAAAAAAAAGCTAAACGGATCATCTTTCTCTTGTATGATCCTAAAAGTGCTTGGTAAGTTTGGGGTTGCTGGGAAGTAGTTTCTGTCTTTTTAAGGGTTGCTCAGCTAGAAAAAGGACATCAAAACGTGTTTATATGTCTCAGCTGTTGTGAATGAATGAAATCTAAAGTTTTTATAGGCTTTTTAAAGCTACATTACTTTCTCACTATCCTCTTATAAAAAAAATCACATAGCATGAGTATTGAATGATGTATGTCTAACATGTCTGTTACAATCTCCTACTCCATATTATGCCAGTTTTTTTGAAGGCTTGAAGGCTAGAAGAAAAGATTTGGAAAGTATGCTGAAATGAGGGGTTTATCTAAAGTTTTCCTTCTTTACACTACAGAATTTTCCTTATTAACTGTCGATTTGACTCTTGTTCTCTGGAGCTACAGATGTATGCACAGCTGAGTATTTAGAGCAGACTGGTTAAATCATACATGTTCCTGGGGGGCACGTCTCAGGGTCATGGCTGTATTTGAAAGAGCGTTCTGAGCCGGAGGTCTTGTTAGTAGCCTCTGGATCAATGGTTGTCAGCCTTCCTAATGCCGTAATGTATTTTCATTATTACAAAGGGGTCGTGACCCACAGGTTGAGAACTGCTGCTCTGGATGAACCTAGCACATGCTGGCTGGGAAATTTGCTGGAGCATTAGGGCACTGTTAAAATATGACCCAAAGATAATAGCCATCTTTCCCTAGAGCAGTGATTTTCAACTGGTGTGCTACGAAAATTTTCAAAGATCATTGAATGAAAGAACAGTGAGTATATTCTCTTTTTTACTCTTTTTCTTGACCAACATAATTGAAGTGTGTGGTGGAAGTTTACAGATTCAGGTGTACCATGAGATTAAAAAAAGCTTGAGAAACACTGCTCTAGAGGATAAGGATGGCTTTAGTTGTATTAGTTACCAGGAGATTGGAAGGAGAAAGAAAAGTCCCCTCAATTTTGAGGAACAAAATAATTGATGGAGAACATGCAGAGGAAGATTTGAAACAGGCTCAAAAGAGCTTTGACATATATTCCAAAGCATTCTTAAAAAGTGGTAAGTCTTCTGTGCTGATTTATTCCATCTTTCGATAGTTAGGAATTGAAGCAACTAATTTTATTTAAAATCTTACTTAGCCAAAGATTTTTACTCTTTCAGTTTCATAGTTTTCTATTCTGAGATGCTATCCTTATTTTATTGTCAAATTTAAAACCAAGGAAATAGTTTTTCTTTGGCTAGTTTTTCTATTTTTAGTAGAGACGGGGTGTCACTTTTGTTCAGGCTGGTCTCAAACTCCTCAGCTTAAGCAGTCTACCTGCCTTGGCCTCCCAGAGTGCTAGGATTTAACAGGCATGAGCCACCACACCCGGCCAAGAATTCGGTAAATCTTAATATAGAAAAAGGAAAATTTGAACTCAAAAGTATTGACTTCTTTCTTAACTACAGACATGCATAAAATCTCCGTCTCTATGCTAATGTTGGAGTTTTTCATTCTTTAAATCATCAAAAACTTCATTCTCTTAAATGTCTTTGTGTCACCCACTAAGTAGTTAAGTACCCTGTAGAAATTTGTTGAACAAACTAATGAATAGATGTATGATTTCTTTTAGGATGGAAGAGTGTAGAAAGTGTTCCAAAGTTGGTGTCTGAATACATGTCCAAAAAGATAAAAGTTGATGAATTTGTGACTCACAATCTGTCTTTTGACAAAATTAACAAAGCCTTTGAACTGATGCATTCAGGGGAAAGGTAAGCTTTATCTTTAATCTTTACTATAAAATGTAAAATGTAAATTGGGGGTTTTATTGGGGAAGGTGGTTCATAACAATTTTGATGTCTTTTTTAAAAGGTGTTATTGGCTTGGCGTCTGTGGCTCAGCAGCTAGGGTTCTGGCTACATATACTAGGGCTGGCAGGTTCGAACCTGGTCAGGGCCTGCCAAACAACAATGACAACTTACAACAAAAAAATAGCCAGGCATTGTGGTGGGCACCTGTAGTCCCAGCTACTTGGGAGGCTGAGGCAAGGGAATCGCTTAAGCCCAAGAGTTTAGGTTGCTGTGAGCTGTGATGCCGTGGCACTCTACCAAGGGCGACATAGTGAGAGTGAGTCTCAAAAAAAATAAGTAAAAATGTGTTATTCAGAACTCACTGCTTCCTTCTTTTACAGCATTCGAACTGTTGTAAAGGTTTAAATTTACAAAAGAAAAATGTGTCCATCCTGTCCTGGGGTCTCATGGGAAGCAGCCTGACAGGAAGAAGCTCTTCCAAGTTCACAGCCTCTTAGACCTTCAGTAACTACTGTACGCAATAATGTTATGTGTGTAATTCGTAAATCTCTGTAATCAAGGACAAGACTCGTTCAGTCGTAAATCTATTTTCTGTACTCTCCTTCACATAAATAATTGCTCTCTCATTAAAGAATATTTTAACATAATAAATTTCTACAGTTCTGTGGAAGTTGTAGTGTTTGCTTTATGCTGTGTTCGTTGTCATGGTTCGTCTCCCTGTTACCTTCATTCTGTAAAGAAGAATCAGGGCAGCAGTGAGTGAGCCTTCTCTGATGCCAACCTCAGCAACATTCCCTTAACTTTTAAGGGTCTCAGTCCTGTTGATTAAAGAACAGATTTCCTTAGCTATCGGTAGCAAAGTTAATCAAACCCAAGTCTGCTTTTGTGAGATTATCTTCTTGAAGGCAGGTACCATGCCTTGTTCAAACCTGTATCTCAAGTTCCTAGTATGGCATCTGGCCCTTGGAGGGGGGAAGGGTTCGAAAATTTGTCATTGAAATAGCCTTCCATACCTAAATAGGTGAGTATGTGTTGGTGGTGGCTGTGTGAACTATTTCCAGTTTAGTATATTTCAGAACTTGAACGTCCAAATTCTCAGCACCTGCTTTTGTCATATCATAACATTTTGGCACCTCCAGATCACATTCCCTTTCCAGTGGTAACCACCATCCAAACTGATTATCTTTTCCATGTATATTGTGATATTTTCACTATATAGACATAATCCATAAGCCCTCCAGTCTTCAGTATTGTTTCGTGTGTTTTTAAATCTTACACTGCCTCATTCTGCAGATTACCTTTCATTCATTATTTTGTGATTAGTCTGTCATAAGTGACATGCTCATAAATTTTATTTATTTTTTTGAGACAGAGTTTCATTTTGTCGCCCTTGGTTCTCCTGTCTCAGCCTCCCAAGTAGCTGGGACTATAGGCACCCACCACAACGTCTGGCCTTTTTTTTTTTTCTTTTTTAAATTAAATCACAGCTGTGTACATTAATGCAATCATGGGGTACAATGTGCTGGTTTTATATACAATTTGAAATATTTTCATCAAACTGGTTAACATAGCCTTCATGGCATACTCTTAGTTATTACGTTAAGAAATTCTATACCTAGTAAATTTCACATGTACTCTTGTAAGATGGCACTGGCTATTTTTTTGTTGTTGGAGTAGTCGTCGTTTAGCTGGCCTGGTCTGGATTAGAACCTTCCAGCCTGGGTGTATGTGGCCGGCACCCTCCCCACTGAGCTATGGGTACCGCCAATGCCCAGCTATTTTTAAATACAGGGTTTTGCTCTTGCTCTGGCTGGTTTCCAACTGGAGAGCTCAACCAATCCACCTGCCTCTGCCTCCCAGAGTGCTAGGATTACAGATGTCAGCCACTGCACCCAACCCTCTCAGTAATTTTGGTACCATGTAGTAGTATTCAATTATATGGACTGCCATAATTTATCTGTTCTCAATTGATGGCTTAAAGTTGTTTGCAGGATTCCTGTATTACTAACAACATTTCAATAGAACATTCTTGTGCATTTTGCCCAGTGTGTTAGTTACTTAGGATGCACATGTGGAATAAACACATTTTACCCTACTAGACATTCCTATATTGCTCTTCAAAGTGCTTGTAAATTTTTGTCAATTAGATGGGTATGAAATGATGTTTCATTGTGACTTAAGTTTGCACTTGTCACAATTACTAATTAAACCTTTCATTCTCTTTGGCCATTATATTTCCTTCTTTTGTGAAGGATCTGTTCATATTCTTTGCTGATCTTTCCATTGGGTTATTTCTCCTTTTCTGTATAAATTTTAAGAGTTCTTTATTCTAGACACCAACCCTTTGTTAGCTGTATGTGTTGCAAATCTCCTCCTAGTTGATGGTGTGGCTTTTTACTTCATGGTATGTTGTTGAACAGAGTTTTTATTTTAATATAGTCAAATCTATCCTGATAGATTTTAATCCTGAGTAGTATAAAGAAGCAAACAAATGAGCCAAGATCCTACCATCCTAATAATCTATTGACATAGAAATACAGGAAAGCAGTGTATCTAAGGGTTAGAAAATTCAGTGTCAGGAGATTATATAATGAGAAAGAAAAGCTATATACTTCCACCTAAAAAACAAGTGACCACTGTTAAGATGCTCATGTATCTTTCCTTAAGTTACTATGTATATTATGGCATTTATACACATGCTTTAAAATAACACAAAAGAATACTTTTAACACTACCCTGTGCTTTTTTGCTTTTTCCACATGACAACATGTTTTAGACTTTTTCTGACAGTACATGATATTTGCCATGCACATAAGTATCTTTTAGTTGGACTGAAGTATGTAGTTCTAAAAAAAATATCTTTGATAGGGCTTAAATGTGTGAGAGTAATAATATAGTTGATTGAGAAGTGGAAAATGATAATTAACAGTCAGGACTTCCTCTTTTCGGAACTTTGGTGCATTTCAAGTGCCAGGTGACGTAATCCAACCCCTCTTCCTTTTTACTTAGAGGGCTGGAGACACGTTAAGGGCCAAGTGGCCCCAAATATTGTCCGAGGTGAACTTCCTAGCTGTCCTAGGAAAGCAGTATTAAAACTAGCTTCTACCGCAGCTGTAGGAAATGTGCTTTTAATCTGGTTTGTTTTAGCCCAGCCTCCTAGGAACAGAAGTACTGGCTTGGCAACTGCAACAAAATAGGCCTGGAGAGTAATGGAGGAGTGCTAATAACCCTTAAAGGTTTGTTACCTTTATTTTTCTTCTCATACATGAGCTATACAGGAATGGCAAACACTTTTAAGTTCTCCAATATTAGAAAGCAGTTTTAAGATACTAATATTACTCCAATTCTTGTGGCTGGCCAATTATTGACTTTACTTTTCTATTACAGCTAAGTACATATTCCTGAGCTGACCAATTAAGTTTAACAAGTATCAGCATTTCTTAGCTGAAAGCACAGTTGTCTTGTTCTAAAAATCCAGTGTAAAGAACCAATTTCACAAGATCTTATAAAGATTCCTGGGTCATGGGGCTTGACTGTAGGTGTTATGGTTTTCCTTTTACAGTCCTTTTAATACATCCTCTTGGATAGAAGCTGGAGTTAGTGAGCCAAATAGTTATTTGGAACAAAGTATAGATAAAGCACAGGGCTAACAGCTGTTTCTTATGTGCATGTTGGTAAATCTATCTTGCTTGTTCAAAATTAGGATTCCTCCACTGTGGAAGTATGTTGGTAAATATTTTTTGTTGTTGGTAAATATTTTAATTGATATAATAGTTGTACATATTTATGGGATACGAGTAATATTTTCACACATGCGTACAATGTGTAAAGATCAAATCAGTAACTGGGAAGCCCATCTCCTCAATCATTTGTGTTGGAAACATTCCAAATCTATTTTGAAATAGACAATAGGTTACAGTTTGTTAGGACATTGGTGAAAGTAATTTTTTTTTTTTTGGTGGGCATTGTGGGCCTTTATTCCACTTGGGTGCGGGTGAGCTGAGCTCAAGAAGGAAGTCAGCACGTGAGTTAAGGTGGATGGGAATTTTTTTGTAGAGACAGAGTCTCACTTTATCGCCCGCGGTAGAGTGCCATGTCATCACACTGCTCACTGCAACCTCCAACTCCTGGGCTTAGGCGATTCTTTTGCCTCAGCCTCCCGAGTAGCTGGGACTACAGGCACCTGCCACAACGCCCAGCTATTTTTTTGTTGCAGTTCGGCCGGGGCTGGGTTGGAACTTGCCACCCTCTGTATATGGGGCCGGCGCCTTACTGACTGAGCCACAGGCACCGCCCAGGACATTTGTGAAAGTATTTTTAAACTGCTTTCTTGGACAAGAGAGATAATTTCAACATAAATGGGTATAAACTTCCACTGTATATTTCATGAAAGCTAGTAAAATCATTTAATTCAAGGATCTAAAATTTTGCAGCATTAGGAACTTTCAGCAGCTGTATTGTTCAAATGGAAATTGTTGATAGGCCTAGCATTTTTAAAATCTTGCCTATATTTCCGCTTGTAGCATGTTGGGCTACTCTGCTTTCTGTTTTATCTACCTCATGATATTCACTCCAGAGATGGCCCAATATCTGCAGGCATGTCTATGTGGATCAAGTTCTTTACCCTGTGTACCAGGAAATAATATATATAGTAAAATGTATGGGATAATGTGGTCATTTGGGATGACGGAGAGGAAAAAACTGCATTTTGTCTAAAATTTTCCTACAGTGAAGCCAGTTAATGTGTACAATTTACATCAAACAAAAATGGCTACAAAAAAAACATACAGAATGCTACTTCTATTTATGCTATTATACTTAGCTGGTAATTCTCAAGTGTTTTGTTGACTTGGTTAAACAGAAACACATTTTACGGGCACAGAATGCTTCAGGACACTTTCTGCGTGGTTACCAATCTGCCACATATGCTGATGACCAATGTCCTGAAGTAACTGACAATTCTCTGGGCCTGTAGACCAGCAGTTCTCAACCTGTGGGTCATGAGCCCTTTGTAACAATGAAAATACATTGTGGCATTAGGAAGTTGAGAACCCCTGCATAGACACTGGGCTGACCTGGAAAAAGGATCAACTTTGAATTCAGTCGGCTTGTTTCAACTAATAGGGAAGACCAAAATCTTTGTCAGCAAATACCTTTTAGAACAAGTATACCACAAACACACTGGGGAAACAGTTTATTAGGTACTGTAAACAGCTGTGTAGATAATAAATGCATACAGCTATGCCAAGAGAATTGCATCTTTAAAGAAACAAGTGAACAGGGATGTACAAAGTCTTTCAATTATGTAAGATTTTTTTCTAGTGTGACTTTATAGGAACCAAGCAGTGGAATGGGCTCTTGAGTTGATTTTTATCAAACTGGATGCTGTAGCAGAATTCCCTGTAAAGGAAACATTCACACACCCTTTTTAAGAAAGGGGTGATAATCCATCACAGAATTACAGTTTAAACGTGTACTCGTGTCTTGCCAAACACATCAAGATGTGTTAAACCAAGATAAAATAGCAGAAATGTGCTTTAAGATATGTGATCTCTTTCACTAATATACATTTTAATACTAAAAGGTTTTATCCTTGGCATTGTTTCTTTGGACTCACTCAGGGCTCAAATTCACTGATTAAAGCTTAAAAAAAATCTAGCCTGAATCATTCGGTGACCTCTAACCCAACAACTAAAGTAAAGCAAATTTGCTTCATAGTCACATTATAAATACAGAGGGGGCCAAAAATAACATGGACACATTTTAGGAAAGGAAGAAACTGTATTAAAATTGTAATAATATATAATAATAGCAAAAAATTAATACAAGTCATGTTGAGCACCTCTTGTAATTGCAGAAGTCAAATGTGACTTGAGGATTACAAATTTAATACATTTACGGTGTGGCATCCATAGCACAGTGGTTATGTTGCTGGCCACGTATACCGAAGGTGGTGGGTTCAAACCTGCCCCGGGCCACCTAAACAATGGCAACAACAAAAAAATTTAGTACACTTTTTCCTTGCTTAAAATGTGTATATGTCTTTTGGCACCCTCTGTAGAATAAAACAGTAAGTTGTGTTAATTTCCCACAAACAGGAGATCTCCACAGAAAAGTGTGGTCATTTGTTCTAGCCATGGAAGCAGTTAAAAAGTGCTGGTGTCCTGATCATTCATCCTTCTCAGAAGACACCATTATGCAAACAAATGTGCTTATAGTTCTAGAAAATAAGTATTCCTGACATTTTGTTGTTGGAAGTGGGCTAAGGAGGCTGAAATAACAGTAATGGGCTGAGAATCTTGTGACCCAAACAGGAGTAATTATGAAAAGCTTTGTAATTGTAAAAAGGCTAGATTTCATAGGAATTTCCATAGAAAACACAATGAGAATCCTCTGAACTACTACTACAAAGCACATTAGTGATAGGTGGGAATCTTTACAGGAAGGCTTTGAGTGCTCCACATATGACTTTTAGGCACATTTTAGTAAAATGACCTAACAATGCTGAAACATTTTTAAAAATAACCACAGAATTACCACAGACAGTTCTGCTGTTGCTCACCCAGAACTCGAAATGAAAACATGTAGCCGAGACAAATTTATTCCTATTTCCTCTTGCAAAACCATTTTTCACTTTTGAATTTTTGGGGTTTATTTTACAGGCTCCAGTGAGATTTGAACTACACTACCCTTAGTGTGGGGGGCCCTCACATTAACCCCACAGAAGCCAGCTTGCCACTTTTCACTTTTTTCATACTTAGCACTGTAATAAAGAGGTAAGAGATAAGGCCACAAAGCTTTAAAGAGCAGCCACCAAAGGCTGCTTCTCCTTCAAGAGTTCAAACAGACCAAGGACCAGAGAATTTCCACACACATGCTGTGTTAACACTAGCTAATCTTTCCTTAGGTGAAAAAAAAAATCCTTCTTTTTTTTTTAGTGGAACAAAATACATTAATAACTTTTGGAGTAAATTGTGAAACAATTTATCCTAAAATGTTAACTCTTTTCTGGTTGCAGCCGTCATTGAAATGTTAACTCTTTTCTAATAGAAGAGTTAGAAACTGGGTCATACATCCACATTACAAGCGGTATAATTTGCTCCTATTGTAGTTAAAGACGTTGGTAGAAGTTCAACACCATCGAATGGAGACAATCTTTTTATCTTTTTACTCATCAAAAAATATTTATTCAGCAATCATTCTATACTATGAGTTTAATTTTTTTATTAAATCATAACTGTGTACATTGATGCATTTTTGGGGTTCAGTGTACTGATTTGATGTACAATGTGAAATGCTTACATTGAACTGATCGACATCCATTGCAATTCTATTCTTTTCTTAATAGTTATGAAATGTACCACTGCATCATGCACATTAGGTGAGGTCCCCCAAATACCCTCCCTCCTCCCACCTCCTCTCCCCTCCCTGCTCTCTCTTCTTCTGTTCTACTTTCTAGATAATAGTTATGTTTTACCATTTGTATGAATGTGTAGGTGATTACATATTGATTTCATAGTAGTATTGAGTATATTGGATACTATTTTTTTTCCATTCTTGAGATACTTTACTAAGAAGAGTATGTTCCAGCTCCATCCAGGTACACATAAGAGATGTGAAGTCTCCATCTTTTTTTATGGCTGCCTAGTATTCCATGGTGGGCATATACCACAATTTGTTAATCCATTCCTGGGTCAATGGGCACTTAGGCTGTTTCCATGTCTTGGCAATTATGAATTGGGCTGCAATAAACATTCTGGTGCAAATGTCTTTGTTGTGACTTTTTGATCATCTGGGTATATACCTAGTAGAGGAATTGCAGGATTGAATGGTAGGTCTAGTTTTACTTCCTTGAGTATTCTCCAAACTTCTTTCCAAAAAGGAAAAATTAAAAATTATTAAAATATTAGCATGCGTGCCAGCCAGCAACATAGAAGTGTTCCCTTCTCTCTGTATCCACGCCAACATCTATAGTTTTGGAATTTTGTTATGTTGGCTTATCTTACTGGAGTTAAATGATATCTCAAACTGGTTTTGATTTGGCATTTCTCTGATGGTTAAAGATAATGAGCATTTTTTCATGTGTTTGTAGACCATGCATCTGTCTTCATCAGAGAAGTTTCTGTTAAAGTCTCTTGCCCACATAGAAGTGGGTTTATTTGTTCTTTTCTATTGATTAGTTTGAGTTCTCTGTGGATTCTAGTTATCAAACCTTTGTCAGAAGCATAACCTGAAAAATTCTCCCATTCTCAAGGTTGTCTGTTTCCTTTAATTAATGTGCTCTTGGCTGTGCAAAAGCTTTTTAGTTTGATCAAATCCCAGAAATGTATTTTTGATGTTGCTTCAATTGCCCTGGGGGTCCTCCTCATAAAATATTCTCCTAGGCTAATATCTTCAAGTGTTTTCTCTGCACTCTCTTCTAGTATTTTTATATTTCATGTCTTAAGTTTAAATCTTTTATCCAGTGAGAATCAATTTTTGATAATGGTGAAAGGTCCAGTTTCAGTCTTCTACAGAGTGCCAGCCAGTTCACCCAGCACCATTTGTTAAATAGGGAATCTTTCCTCCACTGAATGTTTTTGATAGGTTTATCAAAGATCAAATGATGATAAGTAGCTGGGTTCATCTCTTGGTTCTCTATTCTGTTCCATAAATCTACCTCTCTGTTTCTGCAGTCTCATGCTGTTTTGATCACTATAGATATATAGTATAACTTGAAGTCTGGTAATGTGATACCTCATTTGTTTTTATTTCTAAGTAATGTATTGGCTATTCGAGGTTTTTTCTGATTCCACATAAAACGCACTATTTTTTCAAGCTCCTTAAAGTATGGCAATGGTGCTTTAAAAGGGATTGCATTAAATCTGTAGATTGCTTTGGGTAGTATGAACATTTTAACAATGTTGATTCTTTCTAGCCATGAACATGATGTGTTTTTCCATTTGTTAACATCTTCAGCTATTTTTTTCTCAGAGTTTCATAATTCTCTTTATAGAGATCTTTCATGTCCTTTGTTAGGTAAATTCCCAGATATTTCATCTTCCTTGGCACTACTGTAAAAGGAATAGAGTCCAGCTTGACTATTGTTGGCATATATAAAAGCTGCTGATTTGTAAGTATTGATTTTGTATCCTGCGATGTTGCTGTATTCTTTGATTGCTTCTAAGAGTTTTGTAGTTGAGTCCTGGAATTTTCCAAGTATAGAATCATAACATGTGCGAAGAGTAAGAGTTTGACCTTCTCTGATCCTATTTGGATACCCTTGATCCCCTTCTCTAGCCTGATTGCAATGGCTAGGACTTCCATTACTATATTGAATAGCAGCAGAGACACCGGGTATCCTTGCCTAGTTCCTGATCTGAGTGGAAATGCCTTCAATTTTACTCCATTCAATATGATATTGGCTGTGGGTCTGCTGTAGATGGCCTCTATCAGTTTAAGAAATGTCCCTTCTATGCCTATTTTCTTAAGTGTTCTGATTATGAAAGGATGCTGGGTATTATCAAAAGTTTTTTCTGCATCAATTGAATTATATGGTCTTTGTTTTTTATTTTATTTATGTGATGTATTACATTTATAGATTTGCATATGTTGAACCAACCCTGTAATCCTAGAATAAAACCAACTTGATCATGGTGTAAAATTTTTTTGATGTATTGTTGAATTCTGTTTGCTAAGATCTTATTGAATTATTTTTGCATCACTATTCACTAATTATCTTGGTCTGTAATTCTTTGTTGGATCCTTTCTTGGTTTGGGGGTCAGGGTGATATTTGCTTCATAGAATGTATTGGGAAGTATTCCTTCTTTTTCTATGTTTTGGAAAAGGTGGTATATAGGCACTAGTTCCTCTTGAAAGTTTTGATAGAATTCGGATGTGAAGCCATGTGGTCCCAGACTTTTCTTTTTGGGGAGAATTAGTATAGTTGATGCTATTTCAGTGATTGATAAAGGTCCATTCAAGATTTCTAATTCTTTCTGGTTGAGTCTAGGAAGGTGGCATGCTTCCAGCTGTTGGTTTGTTTCCTTCAAATTTTCATATTTCTGAGAATAGAGGTTTTTGTAGTAATCATTGAGGATTTTTTGAATTTCTGAGGTGTCGATTGTTATTTCTCCTTTATCATTTCTGATAGAAAAAATTAAAGATTTTACTTTTTTGTTTCTGGTTAGGTTACCCAAAGGTTTATCAATTTTATTACTGTTTTCAAAAAACCAACTATTTGTTTCATTGATCATTTGAATGATTATTTTGTTTTCAATTTCATTTAATTCTGCCCTAATTTTGGTTATTTCTTTTCTTCTGCTGGGTTTGGGGTTAGAATGTTCTTCCTCTTCCAGTTGCTTGAAATGACCTATTAAGTTGTTGGCTTCCTCTGTTTTCTTGATGAAGGCTTCCAATGCTATAAATTTCCCTCGTAGGACTATCTTTGCAGTATCCCAGAGGTTTTGATAATTTGTGTCTTCATTATCATTTTGTTCCAAAAATTTGGTGATTTCCTTCTTAATCTCATCTATGACCAACTTATCAGTCAGCCTACAATTATTTAGTTTCCATGACTTTGAGTATGAAGATTCCTATTGCTATTGAGTTCAACTTTTATTGCATGGTGGTCTGAGAATATACAAGGAATAATTTCTACTCTTTTGTCTTCATATAATAACTGAGAAAATGCCAGGAAGGCTATGTTAAATCAGTTTGATGAAAATAATTCAGATTATATATGAAACCAGCACATTGTACCCCTTGATTGCACTATTGTACACAGCTATGATTTAATAATAAAGACAACAAAAAAAAAATAAATTAAATAAATTAAAAAATAACTTCTACTCTTTTAAATTTGCTGAGGTTAGACTTGTGTCCTAAGCTATGATCCATTTTGGAGCATGATCTGTGAGCTGATAAGAAGAATGTATATTCAGTTTTATTTAGGATGAAATGTTCTGTAGAGGTCTGTTAAGTCCATTTGTTGCAGGGTCAGGTTTAAGTAATATTTTGTCGAGTTTCTTCTATCCAAAACTGTCAAAGGAAAGTTAAAATCTTCAACAATTATAGTGCAGGAAGATGTCAAGTTGTTCATCTCCATTAGGATTTGCTTTATAAATTGAGGAGCATTCTGGTAGGGTGCATAAATGTTAATTATCGAAATCTCTTCATGTTGTTTCCCTTGACAAATATCTAGTGACCATCCTTATCTTTTATCTTTGTTGGTTTAAAACCAATTGTATCTGCAAATAAAAGTGCAATGCCTGCTATTTTCCATTTGCCTGTATTATAGATGAGTCTTTTTATCCCTTCACCCTGAGTCTTTTTATCTCTTAAGGTAGAATAAGATTCTTATAATGCTTCAGATATCTGGTCTGAGTTTATGTATCCAGTCCGCCAAGTTGTGCCTCTTTAGAGGACAATTTAAACCATTCACATTAATTGAGAGAATTGATAAGCATGGTAGTGTTTTGGGTGTCATGTTTTCCAAATGTCCAGTGGACATTTTTAATCCTTTCATCACTGTGGAAGTTGAGTTTTGTTCAAAAATTTCTCAGTTAGTTTACTTTGGTGGTAGAGCATTGGGCTGGTCATTGTGGAGGATGGGTCTGAGAATATCCCAAGAGCTGGTTTAGTTATGGCAAATTTCTTCAACATGTGTATGTCATTAGAGTATTTGATTTCTCCATCCCAAATGAAACTCAGTTTAGCTGCATACAGGATCCTGGGCTGAAAGTTGTTTTGTTTTAGGAGATTGAAGGATGACGACCATCCTCTTTTGACTTGAAACATTTCGGCAGACAGATCTGCAGTCATTCTGATATTTCTCCCTTTGTAGATAATGCTTTTCTTACATTTGGCTGCTTGTAGAATTTTCTCCTTCATCTTAATTTTGGCAAAGTTAATCACAATGTGCCTAGGAGGTGTTGTATTTGGATTGAGTCTTGCTGGGGTTCTAAATCTGTCTATCTTAATTTCTGTATCTCTTGCAATGCTTGGGAAATTCTCCTCCAAAATCTCATGGAGTCGAGCCTCTGTATCTTTTGGACCATCCTATTCTCCTTCAGGAATTCCTGTAAGATTACTGTTTGATCTTTTGGAATGATCCTACAACTCTCTCAGAGAATGATCAGTTTTTGCTCTCCATTTGTCTGCCTCTTTGAGCATTTGGGAACATTCAAAAGCTTTGTCTTCAGTTTTAGAGATCCTTTCTTCTGCCTGGTCAACTCTATTACTGAGGGATTCTACTGTGTTTTGGAGTGCCTCAATAACTTTTTCATTTCCTTGAGCTCCGATATCTCTTTTCTCATTATGTCCATATCTTTGATGACTCTGTCTTTGAATTCATTGATTTCTTGAGACAATTTTAGAACTACTCTTTGGATTTCAATTTCTGACTTTTCTTCCATTCTATTCATCTTGTTTGCCTTCCACATTCTGAATTTGATTGCTGACATTTCAAACATTTGTCTATGCATGGTATTTTCAGTTGTTATCTCTTTTGTTATTCCTTTGGGGAGGGGAGTTGATCTACTCTGATTATTCATGCTGCCAGAATGCTTCTGTTGGTTCCACCACGTTTATTTTCCACCATTTGGTTATTAGAACTGGCAAGGTGAGACTGAATTGGGGTGCCCGGGTAGTAGAGTTAATCAGCCCCTTACCAAAGCGCTAGGTTTTGTAATTGTGGCTTAGCCCTTTCAACCATACACAGGCCCCTTTCAGAGTTTTGGCTGGAGATGCTGAGGACCTACTTGGTGAGATAGCACAAGGTGGCTCTGTTTTGAAATCAGCCAACCTCGTCCTAACCTAAAAAGCAATGGTATTAGGTTTAAATCTTCCTGTGGAGAGATACAGACAGCTATGGCACCCTGCCCCCACCATTCGGTTCTTTTCTGCTATAGAACTTTAAAGGTCAACCTAAGAGTATCCCTGGGTGGACAGCCCCAGACATGAGTTCCAATCAAATTGTCTCAGGAAGTACAAACTCTGCTTAACAGAGAGGGATCCAAGGGTCTTCTCTGCTTGCTGGCCCAGTTGGAGCCAGGGACCACACCCCCACCCTTGGGTCTCAATCCACCCCCAGCAAGCCTCTGCTAACTGGCCCAGTTGGAGCCCAGGACCAGCCCTGCCTGCTGAGCTCAGTTCACACTAGGCAACCATTCTTGCACTTTCAGGAACCATCAGAGCTGGGAGTTCTGCACCCCCTCCTGCGAATGGAGACTTATCACACTATCTCAAATAGTTCCAGTATTTCCAAATTCCAGGACACTAAAATACCCTCCCAACTCATACTATATATTTTGGCCCCAAGATTCAGGCATTGCTAAAAATTAGCTTATTAAACATGGCCAGGTCCTTTTGTAGGGCCAAGCCATTCCTATATAAATTGTTTGGAAGCAAATTCTCAGCAAGGCAGAAGGATGATACAAATAACAGGGAAGGCGGAGGAAAATCACTGTTACATTTAAGATGCAAGGATCAGAATGAACTCATGACCTATCAAAAATACTTTTATGTCTATTCCCTTAAAGGGCCTTGAAGCCATAACACCCCAGTAGAACTCAGATTTTGATTTCCAAATACCATTTCGCATGACATGAAACCAGGGCTCTTGGAGAAACAGCCAGTCTGGGGCAGGAAAATACATAAGCCTAAAATAGATATCTTGCTACAGCAAAAAGCAAGGAGGTGTACTCAAAGACTGATGGTTCACAATAACCCGAACAAGCAAGCCAAACTTGGAACAATTACATAATTAGGATTCTAAAAAAAATAATCTATGACCCCACATCAGTACTCAAAGAGTGACCTAGAGGAAAGGGCTTCTTTTAGAAGAATGTCAGCTAGCTAGGCCCAGTGGCTCATGCCTGTAATCCTAGCACTCTGGGAGGCCAAGGCAGGTAGACTGCCTGAGCTCATGAGTTTGAGACCAGCCTGAGCCAGAGAGAGACCTTGTCTAAAAAAACAAAAAAAAAAACGCTGGGCATTGTGGTGAGTGCATATAGTCCCAGCTACTTGGGAGGCTGAGGCAAGAGAATCACCTAAGCCCGAGTTTGAGGTTGATTGAACTATGATTTCATTGCACTCTACAGAGGGTATCAAGTGAGACTCTGTGTCAAAAAAAAAGAAGAATGTAAACTAATGAATATAGATGCAATGGTAGGCTTAGCAAACTTGTAGCCACCAGTGTAATATTAATAAGTGAATGGATTTAGGCAAGGATTATCAATGCATGATAAAACAACTGAGGGAACACAATCTCCAAATAGTCTCCCACTAACTCCTCCCGCACTAAGTTTTTTTTTTTTTTTACGTTAAGAACACCTGACACCAGAATGATGAAATTTAGTATCAGGAATAAGGTAATAACGTATGTGACACAATAAATGGGACATACAATATCCCATCTATGTAGTCTTCTGCCTATATTTTATCCTGCACCTCTTGAGAAACAGATTTGTACAAGTTAACTGGCCTGATTTTATAGGTGTCCATTTCGTAAAACATCAAAAAAAGAAATTAGATATTGGATTTAAAAAAAAAAATGAGTTTTAAAGAATATTTGGGTTAAAGTTGAAAAATTAAGAATATGTACTATACATTAGATAATTCTGTATCAATATTAAATTTCTAATTCCATTATGATCAGGTAGGAGAATATCCTTGTTTTAAGATATACATGCTGAAGTAATGGGTAAAGTATGATGCTGCTTCTTTCAAAAGAAAAGGGCTTTAAGATGGCAAAATAACACTTGTGAAATATAGATGAAAGATATGATTATTTCATTTTACTGTACTTTCCATTTTTCTATAAATTTGAAAATTTTAAAATAAAAATTAGAATAAAATAAAATGTAATTAAGAAGAAAATAGCTTACATATATACCATTAGGGTACATTTGGAGGCTTTAGCAAAGTACAGCACCCTTGCTCTCAATTTTAACCAAAACAAGGAAATCCAGAAGTAGCTAAAGGACAAATGAATCAAGTTAAAACAGCAAAAGATCCCTAAACCTCCTCTTGCCTACTAACTTAGACATAGAAGTTGAAAATGGTATAAATGTGTTGTTGAAGGGGTTCTAATCTCATTAACCCATTTTATCAGCAAAAGACGTAAAATGAAGATAAAATGCAAATGTTTCTCTTCTTCTAAATTATAATTCCAAAGGTGTTGGAGGACTGACAGGAAAAAAGAAGATTATTCTAAAAGTTTATGTAGGCTGGGCACAGTGGCTCATGCTTGTAATCCGAGCACTTTGGAGGCCAGTGGTAGGGTCTCTTTGAACCCAGGAGTTTGAGGTTGCAGTGAGCTATGATGCCACTGTACTCTGGCCCAGGAAACAGAGCAAGACCTATCTCAAAAAGCCGCCCCATTCCCACCACTTCCATCTAAAATCCCAAAGAAATGCAACAAAGTTAATGACTACAAGGTAGGATAATCATTCAACTTTTTTTAATCTCCCTTTGCACATTATATTAACATTCATATTGCAAGGCATTCCATTCACAAATATTACAGTTTGATAAAAACTTCACATACATACCCCCAAAAGTCCTATACCAGATTCAGTCACTTTACTAAATCATTAAAATAATAAAAGTAATGAAAACATTATTATAATTACTTTAAAGCAATATGGTCTGAGGCACTCTGGGAAAGATGGTCTCTTATAAGTTTAATGTCAGTGGTATCAAATTATATTACAAGAAAGTCATCAGATTTAAGTAATCAAGTACACTCTAATGACAATGACTTTATGATCTGATATGTTTTCATAGGATACACTCCTATTTGGACAATGGTTGAAAGGAACACAGATATTGGGCAGCTGAGGTCATTTCTACATGTAATGAGACTCCCAACTACATAACGATGAGGTGTGTTTTTAGCACAGCTGCATCCCTGCTGCAAAGTTACAGTACAAAGAAGTTCCTTTCTCATCACTGTCAGGTCTACTACAGCTTAGAATCTGACAGCCCACTTGACATACTGTGCTCACAGCTGGAGACACTGTAGAACTCGCTCCCTGTCATCCTCCACAGTGCGACCTCATCCTTCTCTGAGTACCTCCAAGGTATGTCCTTAAAATAAAATAGAGAAGGGAAGAGGGGTCTTTCCTCCTCCCATTTCTGACCAAGCAGAGGTCTGCAATAACCATGTATTTCAAAATTCTCTTGCCCTATAACAGCCAGCCACCACTTGGAACATAGTTGTGTTTTTTCTTTTTTTATGCTTTTGCCAAAAACTAGACTTTAAAAAGCCTAATACCCTTTTCCAAAGTGAATTTTATCACATTCATTCACTGAGTTAGACACACGGACGCACACTGGAGAAAGTCTCATTGAGTGAGTCTTACCTACTCACAATTAACAAGTGTAAATAATCAGCATGGGGTAGGAGAGAAGCCAATTCCCAACCAGGAATTAAATCACTGCAAACTGTGGGTCCATGTATGACAGCACATAACCCTGTCAGAGCAAAACCAAACACAAACCCCAGGTCACATCATGTTTGGTTGATTATGTATATGGAATTTAATATATACATACATATTTCCATATAGATAATTTTAAAAATCTGGTGCAATATACACTGCTAAAGTTTCAAGGATTCTCATCTCCAGCATTCACCTGAAAAGCAGCTGGCTCTTGATAGCTGGTTCGTAGGCAGTGATAAAAGCAACTAGAAGCAGATTTAAGTAAAAGTGCTCAAAGGGCCAATGTGAAAAGAGGTGCACAGAAAGAGATGGAGAGGTGGGGGTGGGGAAGGCATTGAAGAGTTGAGCAATGTTTCCTTTATTCTTCTCAGCTTTTTCAGACCCAAGACAAGTTCTTGAGGACACACATCAAATGCTGAAG
>CAUYRH010131808.1:0-10185 GCA_963574655.1 Perodicticus potto
CTTTAGTCTTGAGAATGATACTAAAGGTCAGGGCTCCAAACATTTTATTTTTTTATTTTTATTTATTTATTTTTTTTCTTGAGACAGAGCCTCAAGCTGTCACCCTGGAGAGAGTGCCGTGGTATCACAGCTCACAGCAACTTCCAACTCCTGGGCTCAAGCGAGTCTCCTGCCTCCGCCTCCCAAGTAGCTGGGACTACAGGTGCCCGCCACAGCACCCGGCCATCTTTTGGTTGCAGCTGTCATTGTTGTTTGGCAGGCCCGGGCTGGATTCGAACCCGCCAGCTCAGGTATACGTGGCTGGCACCTTAGCTCGTTGAGCCACAGGCGCCAAGCCCTGAACAATAATTTTTAATTCGACTTGTCGATATGTTGTTTAGGATATTGCATCCTCATTTATAAGTGAAATATGTTTATAATTTCCCTTTACAATAATATATTTTTCCCAATTTTAATATCAGGTATATCCAGATGAAGTAGAATGAATTTGAAGTATTTCTTCTTTTTCTATTGTCTATAAGATTCAGCATGATCTGTTTTTTGAAATTATCTTCTATTTTTATTTATAAATATTAGTTGTCTATTTTTTGACACTTTGGAAAAAAAAAAACAGAAAACCAAAATGAGTATTCCCAGAAATATTTCTCCTCACTATTTAGAGGCCTTTTTGGAAGGTTTTGTTTCTTCTCTCTTACTATCAAGGCTTCCATAATTCCAGTAGCTGGCATTTCAGGTGGTTTCTTTGTTTTATTGCTAGAATTTTACCTTTTTATAAATTTAAATTCAATTGTACCTGGGATTGAGGCAGAACTGTGCTGTAAATTATGAATTATGTATTGTTCTTTTTGATCATCCGTAGTTGATGCTATGATGTGCTTCTTAGATTCTCACAAATCCCCCAACCCTTTTGAGACTGAAGCTCCCTTTCTCTCAGCTACTGGGACTATTGGTAGTTGGCTGCTCTCTGCTGAGTTCTTCACTGGAAATTGCCCCTGGCTAAAGAGAGTCGTCTCATTCAAGGTTCATGTTTGTGGGGCGGCAGATATCCAAAGACTGGCCATTGTCTCCATTCAGACGTCTTTGAGGGGCTTTCCCAACTTCAGAGGTTCCTCAAGGGATCAACTGGGATATTTGTTGGGACTTCTATAGAGTTCAACTTCTTGCTCTGTCTATCCCGCTTCATTCTTCCTCTCTCACTGGTCCTCATCTAGACAGCCCTGCCCAATAAATACACTTCCTGCTTGTACATTTCTATCACTGAGTCTGTTTCCCGGGAAACCTACACTGCATTGTTACCACTATATGTTATTTAATGTGTCAATATTTTGCATGGAAAATATATTTCATTATCCTTGTGCTTGGACATAAAAATTAACTCATGTAATAAAAAAAAAAAAAGAAATGTGTTGTTTTGGGAGCCTGAGAACTCTGGATTGATTGATTGCCCATACTGGTGAAAATCATACATTATCGCTTAATCCTTAATTTCACTGAGCCTTGTTGAAAAAGGCAATGTAGTCACAAAATGCTACATATATGGTTCTGTTCTTAATTTCTTTGTGATTTATTTCTTCTCTGCACCCCATTTATGCCATCATTAAGTTAAGAAAAAAATCATGGTCAAGGAAAGAACAGTACTTAATTTCCTGCATGGACAAGTGGTATTACCTGCCAGAAATTAACGTCCCTGTATGAATCAGCCTTAGATTTGAATTTAATATCTTTACCAATGTTTTTGCAATTTTGAAAAAGTGGTGTATTGCCTGTGACAGGATCAAACCCCACCCTAATAGGATGGGCCTGCCTAAAAGTGGGTCAACTGGATGACCCACTCAAGAAAGGTAAATGGGCCAATCCCTATCCTTACAACAGATGGCCAACCCAGGAAAGGGAGTGTCCCGATCCCCACCTTCCTGACCTTTAAAACCACCTTCTCGCCATTACCCACGTGTGGATTTCTTCCCTGTTGGAAATCCTACCCCACCTGTACCCAGGTGGAATAAAGCCATTTTAATGGCACAAACTGGGCCTCCATTTTCCTTTCATCTTGAGCCTTGGAATAATCTTTCATCTTTACCTCCATAACCTTTCAGCTTACTAATTTTAAATTATGAGTGTGACTTAACTGGCAAGGGAACTATAGAGTTGAAAGCAGTGAAAATGTAAAAGTGTTACAGAACAAAGAGGATCCGGCTGCCTGTCACTGTCAGTCAATATGCAGAGACAGTGCACCAAACTTTGTCAGAAGGCCGGGATTCTGGATAAAAGTGAGAATAGTCTCTCCAAGACTGTTCTGTTCTTTTATTTCCAACATTACCGTTTTATACATTTAAGTTCAAAGTGAAGACTATGTTCACCCTTATCTTAAACAATAATCAGCAGAACCCATGATTCGTAAACAATAAACAACATTGTAATTTAGATGTTAATCTCTTAAATCAATACCCCTAAACTGCTCAAGATAGGCATCTCTAGGGCAGGAGCTAAATTTATGAAACACTAAGAATGGGAGATGGTGAAGGTCAGGCAGGACCTACGGACCAGAACAGCTATGTCGTGTCCACCCTCGTCTGACAGACTCCATCTTATTCTCACCATATGTGCTTTCAAAAATGCCAAGAAATTCTAGCAATATTCAGAGAAAGAAATTTGAAAATTATAGATCTGCACTGCCTTGGAAAAATTAAATATGTATTATACACAAATTGACAACATTACTGGCTATAATGTCACAAAATAGTGATGCATAAATAACGATTTTTCAATGAGATTAAACAAACTACACCCTGCAGGGACATGCTTGTTTTTTTCTATGGCCCTTTACTTACCCAATAACTAATTGGTTTGCTTTTGTTAGTTACTAGCCCTGAATTCTGTCTTAAAAAGTAATTATTCTCTCTTTGTTGCTGGAATATCTCTCTGAGCTGAGTCCTGGGGCTCAGGGTTAGAAGAATGAAACCACAGACCATGCAGATAAACAACAGGATAGTTTTTTGACAGAGAGAAAGATTGATAAGCCAAAAGGGGGCAGGAAAGCAGAACCTCCAGCAGTGGAGGGGGATCCAAGCACAGAGACCCCCAGATTTTAGTCCAGGGGGTTCGAGGGCTGCTTGTCCCATCCTGCCTCGGGGAGTGTAGGGTTAGTGTGTCACAACTGGGCAGAGGTCTGCAGGCAGAAGGTAATCCTACAATAATCCTAAAATTAGCACAGGAATGCCTTCTTCACAGTTTTTGCCTCAGGCAAGGAATTAGGAGGAACTTCCTCCCATCAGAACCTTTCAGGATGCCCTGTTCCTGTTCTTGCTGTAGCCCAGAGGGTGTGGGCTGGAAAGGGTGGCCTGTTTGTGCCTAGATATGGGTTCTGATTTCTGAGCTCACCCTGGCCTAGAGAATGGGAGGAGGGGAGTCCCTGGCCAACCCTGTCCAGGAAAACCCTGTATCATCTCCTTATGATTGATTCCTGTGCCATAAACACCATAATTGAAAATCTGAGAAATTCTTGCTAAAAGGAAGTGTTCATCAAAACCCCTAGAGAGAGAGAGAAAAGATATTCCAGCCACAGTAGCCTTTCCTAAATCGAAACAAAACAGCAAAGCCTCTGACAAGGGCTGTGTCTTAGGTAACTTGGAAACAGGCCTTGGAGGGAGATTTGGGCAGAGCAGGCAAACAGGGGAAGGAAGTAGAAGCAGATTTGGAGAAATGGAGAAGTCAACTGTGATGTGACTGCAGAGACGTGGCTGAGCCACGGTGAGCTCTGACTCGCAGCTGGCCTTGCAGAGTTGTCCCAAACTGAGGCAAAGGGCCAGCTAGGTGTTTGTACACACTGCCGATACTGACAAGCACGGGCAGTCCTTGGCCCCAAATTAGCAGCATAACCTTGCGGGATGCAGCATCTCCAGTCAGCAGCAGTTCGCAGATAGCCACCCACAAGGAGCACTTCAATATCGGACGGCAGGGCCCCAGCATCTGCTGCAGCTGGGAAATGGCCCCGCAGGAATCAGCCTTAGATTTGAATTTAACATCTCTATCAATTTATTTGCAATTTTGATAAAGTGGCATGTCACCTGCTAATTTTAAATTATGAGGGTTACTTAACTGGCAACGGAACTGCAGAGTTGAAAGCAGTGAAAATACCAAAGTGTTGGCACCTGTGGCTCAGTGAGTAGGGCGCAGGCCCCACATACCAAGGGTGGTGGGTTTGAACCCCAGCCCTGGCCAAACTGCAACAAAAAAATAGCTGGGCATCGTGGCAGGTGCCTGTAGTCCCAGCTACTCAGGAGGCTGAGGCAAGAGAATCGCCTAAGCCCAAGAGCTGGAGGTTGCTGTGAGCTGTGACACTACAGCACTCTACCGAGGGTGACAAAGTGAGACCTGTCTCTAAATAAATAAATAAATAAATAAATAAATGAAATAAAAAGAAAATACAAAAGTGCCAAGAAATTCTAGACATATTCAGAGAAAGAAAAGTGAATCACTGTCTGCACAAGGGAAAACGTGGGTGAGGACTAGGAAGAGCAAAAGGGAGAGGAGCAGGACAAGGGGGCTCCAGCTGAGGCCCCCCCAGAGCACTTTCCAGGATGCACAGGAAAGTCCACCAGAGGCATGTGAAGGGAAGCTCTGAAGGGTGGCTGGCCTTCCTCGCCCAGTGGACAAGGGCTGATCCGGGGCTAATAGCCCTCATGCTGCTGAATGTGTCTTTGGGACAGAATAGCTAAGCAGGTGCCTGCAGGTGGGTGAAATGCTTAGGGCAAGAGGCCAGAGCTCAGCGGTATGTTTTAGGTGAGGGCTCTGAGGCTGTATCTGATGGCAGCTGGTGGCCGGAGCAGAGACTGCAGCAAAGCAGGGCTGAGAGAGTATCAGAGAGTAATCATGGTGGCACTGCACTCCAGCCTGGGCAACAGAGTGAGACTCATTCTCAGACAAAAACAAAAACACACGCACACACACACACAGAAACAAAAACAAAGTCAATCTACAAAACAAACAAAAAACCCCTATGAAATCTGGAAAAATACATACATCAAAAGGCAAGTAACGCAGACTTGCAATGCTAGAAGCACGGGGTGCATGGGGGAGCCCTAAACTCACCCAGGTTTGCATCATGTTTCCAGGCCACTGTGGAGAGAAAATGATCCCCAGAAAGAAGCAGTGGCCTTACTGTGGAGAAGAGCCAGAGAGATGAGCTCACAGCGCTCAGGTGATGGCATCTGGGGTCTAGAACCTGGGAGGCAGAGCACCTAAAAAGGTGAGCCCCAGATAGGGAAACACGCCAAATGAGTGAAACTCCTTACTTGTCCTTGGGTGACTCAGAGCTGTGAAGCTATAGAGAAAAGCAACTGCTAAGAAAGTGAGGCAGAGATTCCAGAGAACAAACACTTCTTTTGTTTTTATTTTTAACTTTCATGGATACACAGTTGTACATATTTATGGGGTATATGTGAAATTTTATGAAAGCGTACAATGTGTGATGATCAAATCTAGATAAATGGATGTTCATCACCCCAGACATTTATCATTTCCTTGTCTTGGGAACATTCCAAATCTTCTCTTCCAGCTATTTTGAAAAATTCAAATAAATTATTGTTAACTATTGCCCTAGAACACTAAATCTTATTACTTCTGTCTAACTGTATGTTTGTACTCATTAACTGACCCCTCTTCATACCCCTCCAACACCACCCTTTCCAGCCTCTGGTAACCACCAGTCTGCTCTCTGCTTCCCTGAGGTCCACTTTTTTAGCTCCTGCTTACAAGCAAGAACTGTGACATTTGTCTTTCTGTGCCTGGCTTATTTCACTTAATATAATGACCCTAGTTCCATCCATGTTGCTACAAATGACAGAATTTTATTCTTTTTATGGTTAAATAATATTTGATTGTGTATATACGCCACATTTTCTTTATCCACTCACCAGTTGATGGACACAGATTGATTAGGTTGATTCCATATTTTGGCTATTCTGAATAGCGCTGCAATAAATATGGGAGTGCAGACATTTCTTTGATACATTGTTTTTATTTTCTTTGGTTATGTAACTAGCAGTGAGATTGCTGGGTCACGTGGTAGTTCTATTTTAGTTTTTGAGGAACCTCCACTATTGTTTTCCGTAGTGGCTATACTACTTTACATTCACAGGACAGTGTATGAGTGTTTCCTTTCTTACAGATCCTTACTAGCATCTGTTCTGTTTGTTTTTTTGATTAGGTGGGGTGGGAGGGGATATGATATCTCACGGTGGTTTTGATTTGCATTCCCCTGATGATTAGTGATGTTGAGCATTAATTTATACTCCTTTTTATGTCTTCTATGGGAAATACCTGTTTGACTCTTTTGCCCAGTTTTAAATAGGATTATTTGATTTTTACTATTCAGTTTAAGTTTCTTATATTGCCTTTTTATTAATAACTTGCCAAATAAATGCTTTTTGAGAATTTTCTCCCATTTTGTAGGATTTTTTTTTACATTGTTGTTTCTTTTGCTGTGCAGAAGCTTTCTAGCTAGATGTAAGTACATTTTTTCAATTTTTGCTTTATTTGCCTGAATTTTTAAGGTCTTACTTAAGACATCTTTTCCCAGACCAGTGTCCAGAATTGTTTCCCCAATGTCGTCTTCTAGTAGTTTCATAGTTTCAGGTCTTAAATGTAAGTCTTTAATTCATTTTGAGTTGATTTTCGTATATGGCAAGAGGTAAGAGTCTTGTTTCATTCTTCCTCATAAGGACATCCAGTTTTCCCGCCATCATTTGTTAAAGCGACGGTCCTTTCTATCTATATGTTCTTGGTGCCATTGTGGAAAATGACTTGCCTATAAATGCATGGATTTATTTCTGGGTTCTTTGTTCTGTTCCATTGGTCTATGTGTCTGTTTTTACGCCAGTACCATGCTGTTTTGGTAACTACAACTTTTAGAATTCTGGCTTAGTTAGGGTGGAGCGATGACCTTTGGGAAAGAACTCATCCCAGCCTTAAGTTGAGACCCTAGAATACTGATTTTTGACCAGTATGCTATGGCTGGTGTGCTATGAGAGGATCTTAGGTGAGATGCAAACATGTTTAAAGTTCATCAATTAAATTATTTTAGAAAGAAGTTCAAGCACAGTAAGTATATATATATATATTTTTCTACTCTTTTTTTTATGATCAACGTAACTTAAGTGTGCCGCTGAAGTTTAACTATAGGTTTAAGTGTGTCATGAAATAAAAAAGGTTTAAAAATGCTGCCCTAGAAAGACCCCACTTTTGGAGAAAGGTTCACACACTGGGAGTAAAGGTTGTCCCCTTAAAATAAAGACACATTCAGCCTTGCTTAGCTTGCTGGGATATAGGAGATCTGCCAGTGACTAACCTGCCTATGAGAATAAAGCTTAATACTCTTTAGAGACGCAAAACATAATCTGCACTTTGTACATGTGTCATCCACAAAGTCCAGCCTTAAATTAATAATATGTATTATAAATAATCAAGAAATGGTGATCAGTCGTCAAAAGATAAATCTGTCAGTAGGATACCCAGGTGATCCAGATTTTGGACAAAATAGACAAGGCTCTAATATCACTATTATTAATATGTCAGAGAAAATAGAGGAAAAGCTAGATAAACATGGGATTTTAAAAGGAGCATTTCAGCAAAGAATTAGAATCTATAAAAAGAATCCAATGAGCATTCCAGAACTTACCAATTTGTATCTGAAATAAGAACTCAGTGAATGGATTTCACAGCTGGGCTGGACACGGGAGCAGATGGTAATTAGCAATCAGGAAGACACGTACATCGAATACGTAAGAAAGGAAGGGAAAAGAGAAATCAGAAGGTTCAGAGCAGGACGGAGCACAAAGAGACACGGGATACGGCGAAAAGGTGCGACATCGGTGTTGTTGGAGTTACTTCCGTGTAGTCCACAAGGAGAGGGAGGAAAAATGCTGCAGAAGGACATGTGAAGAAATAGTGGCTGATCATTTTCCACGTGTCATGAAAGTCCAGATGGTGATGGGAAGGCCTGAAAATGACAGAAGACCAAGCATCAAGCTGTGAGTCTATTTGCCGTGTGATAAATGCCCAGTGTCCCTTCAAATAATGCTCTCCAGTGTATACACAGAAAGGCACTAGACACGGGACTAGCTAGGCCAAAAAGCGTTCTGTGTCCCCCCTCAGACAAGGGGTTTATGTTGACTTTCTCATAGAAGCCAACCATGCTCCTCCCAGGTGACACAGGGTGTATCTATGCTTTCTCTTTTGGTGATCTAATCCTTTGGCCTTATGTTACCATTGAAATATTAGTGCTTCCTAAATGTGTATCTCTGGCTTCATTCCAGGGATTAGTAAGATTCTGTTCCCAATAGAATGAGATACTTTCGCTTGGATGTTGAAGAATAATCCACAAGTTAACGTGTCCAAAGCAGCCTTAGTGACTTTACGACTCTGAAGCTTTGTAAGAACCCGTCGTCCTCACCTTAGTAAATGGCATCCCCATCGTTTGAAGCAAAATGTTTAGGAATACTCTTGATCTTTTCCTTTCCCTTCCCTTTCCTTTCATATCCATGTTCACTCCATGAGCATTTTGTCACTTCTAAATAGTATTCAAATTGAGCCGTTTCTCTCTGTTTCCATCACAACCTCATAGTCCACACCACTATCTTTTCCTGGACCGATAGAGGCTCTTCTGAATGTACCTGGCTGCCTTCAATCTTGTTCCCCGACCCATATAATATTTTCTGAATATAGCAGTATAAGCAATATATTTGTAATAACAAATAAGGTCACGCTACTTCTCCATTTAAATTTCCTACAGGCTTCTTCTCATCGCTTCGGGAAGGGGATGCCTTAAAGCCCCGGGATCACCGGGCCCTGCTTCCTCCCCAGCATGGTCTCTGCCCTTCTCTCTTCCTGCCGTGGCTCTAGTGGCACCTCAGCTTTCTGTTCTGTGGGTGATGAAGCTGCTGGGCCTCCCACAGAGGGACCCTTAGTTCATATGTGAGGACCTCAGCGAGACTTTTGCCCAGCAGTCTTCACACCCCTTGTTTGGGGCTTATAGTTGTGTGTTTATTTATGTATTTTTTAAAAAATGTCTGTCATCCTCATTAGCAGGTGAGTTTTCTGAGGCAGGGAAAGCATGCTGTCCCCTCTCCCCACAGTGACAGGCGTAACTGTGCCCGCGTGTAGCATGTCAGTTATCAGTGGAACAAATGAACAGAGGGAGAGAAATGCCAAACGCCACACGAGCCTTATTTTCCAAGCCGTGCTTGGGAGCTAACACTCGCAGGTTTGCTTGCAACTGCCCTCCACGCCCTCCCGCTGCTCTCTACCCCACATTTCCAGGCTTCACCACTTTCTTCTTCCCAGGGGCTCAACCAACAAGGATCCCGGAGAAGCTCGGGTGCCAGACAAGTGAAGAGGTCCTGTTCCCCACAGGGAAAGGAACGCATGTATTTCCAAAATGCTGCCACGACTGAAAACAGTTGGGAACTCCCTTTTATAAAAGTCACCATGCTGGTCTCCAACTCGTGAGCTCAAGCATGAGTTTGAGAGCAGTCCAAGCAGAAATGTAAGACCAGCTAGACTAAGAGCGAGACCCCTGTCTCTATGAAAAACAGAAAAACCAGCCACACTCCTGGCCAGCACCTGTAGTCCCAGCTGCTGTGGAGGCTGAGGCAAGAGTATCTTTTGAGCCCAAGAAACGGAGGTTGCTATGAGGTCCAGTGACACCGTGGTACTCTACCCAGGATGCAGAGTGAGACTCAGACAAACAAACAAATAAACAAAATAAGTCGTGTGTTGGTGCAGATGTAGTGAAAACAGAATTATCATGCACTGTTGGTGGGACAACCTCCATGGAGAACAGTATGGAGATTCCTTAAAGAACTGAAAGTCGAACTGTCACTCAATCCAGCCATTCCGCTCCTGGGTATCTACCCAGGGAAATGAAAGCATTGTATCAAAAAGACACCTGCGGCTCGGCGCCTGTGGCTCAACGGGCTAAGGCGCCAGCCACGCACACCTGAGCTGGCGGGTTTGAATCCAGCCTGGGCCTGCTAAACAACAATGACGGCTGCAACCAAAAAATGGCTGGGCGTTGTGGCGGGCGCCTGTAGTCCCAGCTACTTGGGAGGCGGAGGCAAGAGACTCGCTTGAGCCCAGGAATTGGAGGTTGCTGTGAGCTGTGATGCCATAGTACTCTATCCAGGGTGA
>CAUYRH010131815.1:0-16121 GCA_963574655.1 Perodicticus potto
CTCCCACTACCAGGAGCTTTGGTGTTTTCTGTATTCTTTTCTGTAAATCAATTCTGTCTTATCACGGATGGGTGGGTGGGGGGGAAATAATGTAATGAAGAATAATAAAATACATGTATTTAAAAAAAAAAAGAATACAGAAAACACTAAAGCTCCTGGTAGAGGGAGAGAATTCAAGTGGGGAGAGAGAAGTTCTCTCCGTTCCTCTCCGTCTTTCCCCGTCTCCTCCTTTAGGCCTTTAGCCTCAGGGTATATATATAGGTGTATGGGTTCCTTGGCCAGGAAACGAATGAATACAGTCCCTTCCGCTGGGGGCAAGGCGAATGAGTGTATCAATGGATGGACACAGTCCATTCATGGAATTGAGGCCTAGGAAATTCACAAGAAATTGACCTAGGCATAGGAAATGGGGGTTCCACATTTAGTCCCAAGTGTAAAGTGAAGGAGACACCAAGGCACAGGTGTTTTCTCAGCAGTTGTCCAGGCTTTTTGGCTATTGGAGCCTCTGGTGGGCGTTGGAGGTCCCCCTCCTTGCCTGTCATCCAGCCCGCTGGCTCTTCAGCTGGCTGCCGCAGCACCAACACCACCAAGGAGGAGGCAGCAGGTCTGCCAGCTCCACTGAGCTGGCTAGGGCGCCAGATGTCCTGCATCAATTCTCCCTCTCCGAGAAGAGAAAATGATACTTTTAATGGCCGGTGTTGTGGCGGGTGCCTGTAGTCCCAGCTACTCAGGAGGCTGAGGCAAGAGAATTGCCTAAGCCCAGGAGTTGGAGGTTGCTATGAGCTGTGTGAGGCCACAGCACTCTACGCAGGGCAATAAAGTGAGACTTTGTCTCTAAAAAAAAAAAAAAGAAAGAAAGAAAATGATACTTTTACACTATGCTAGGGTAAACAGAAGAGGCTCCCTCAGAATTGAAGGGAGCACTATCTTGGCACATTCATATCCTTTTTGATGAACAATGACTGGAAAGCTCTGCTCTCACAACTGACATTAAGAGTGAGAAAGACTGGCCAAGTGAGGTGACTCACGCTTGTTAATACTAGAACTTTGGAAGGCTGAGGTGAGAGGATCACCTTGAGCCCAGAAGTTCAAGACCAGCCTGAACAATGTAGAAGTTGCCTCTATAAAAATTTAAAAGGTTAACTAGGCACTCTGGGAGGCCAAGGCGGCTAGATTGCTTGAGTTCAGGAGTTCCAGACCAACCTGAGGAAGAGTGAGACACTGTCTCTAAAAAAAATAGCTGGACATTGTGGTGGGCACCTATAGTCCCTGCTACCTGAAAAGCTGAAGTAAGAGAATCTCTTGAGCCCAAGAGCTGCTGTGAGCTATGATGCTACAACACTCTACCCACGGCAACTGAGTGAGGGTCTGTCTCCTAAAAAAAATTAAATAAATAAAAAAATAGAGTCTTGAGCCTTATTTAGAGAAGCAAGGAATATGCAAAAAGAGAAATAAGAATCAAGGCTTTTTCTGCTTTTTCTCTTACTTCTTTCAGCCCCAATCAGCAATGAGGACTGACCATTAATTTCATGAACTCACCACCATGAGCTTAAATTGGCAACACTGTACAAAATTGTGTGTCTAAATCCTCAGCTGACTGTGAGAAGTATAGCAGACCAAGTAAACATCAATAGAGAAACAGGAAAATTTAAACTGAAAATCCTGGCATGAGAAAGGTATGGGCAAAAATGGTCCCCATAGAGCTCACCAGTGAACAAAAGCAAAGAAGAGTCAAAGTTGCCAAGACCTTTTAGAGAAAGGCAAGATGACGTTTTGGGCCCTGTTATCACTGGTGATGAAACATGGGTGTACCAATACAACTCAGAAACAAAGCATCAGAGTCACAGTAGAAGTCAGACAATTCTCTGCAACCAAAAAAGTTCTGTCAGTCCAACTCAAGAGTCAAAACAGTATTGCTAACCCTTTTTTTTTCTTTTGCTAACTTTTTTTGATACCAGAAGGATTGTTCATTATGAATTTGTACCAACTGAATAGTTAACCAAGTTTACTATTTGGAAGGGCTGAAAAGGCTGCATCAAAAAATTAAACAAAAATGACCTAACTTTTCACCAACAATTCTTGGCTCTTGTGTCATGACAATGCACCAGCTCACACAGCACTGAGGGAGTTTTGGTTTTTTTTTTTGTTTTTTTTTTTTGAGACAGAGCCTCAAGCTGTCACCCTGGGTAGAGTGTCGTGGCATCACAGCTCACAGCAACCTCCAACTCCTGGGCTCAAGCGAGTCTCCTGCCTCCGCCTCCCAAGTAGCTGGGACTACAGGCACCCGCCACAACGCCCAGCCATTTTTTGGTTGCAGCTATCGTTGTTTGGCGGGCCCTGGCTGGATTCGAACCCGCCAGCTCAGATGTACATGGCTGGTGCCTTAGTCCGTTGAGCCACAGGCACCGAGCCTGTGAGGGAGTTTTTAGCCAGTGAACAAATAAATGTATCGGAACCTCTTCCCAACTCACATGATCTGGCCCCCCCAATGACTTTTTCTTTACTAGAAGGTAAAAGAAATATTGAAAGGAAGCCATTTTGATGCAATTCAAGACATTAAGGGTAACATGACAGCTCTGATGGCCATTCTAGAAAAGGACTTCCAGAATTACTTTGAAGGGTGGACTAGGTGCTAGCATCAGTGCATAGCTTCCCAAGGGGAATACTTCGAAGGTGACCACAGTGATATTCAGCAATAAAGTGTGTAGCACTTTTTTTTTTTGTAGAGACGGAGTTTCACCTTATAGCCCACGGTAGAGTGTCGTGGCGTCACACAGCTCACAGCAACCTCCAACTCCTGGGCTTAGGCGATTCCCTTGCCTCAGCCTCCCGAGTAGCTGGGACTACAGGCGCCCACCACAACGTCCAGCTATTTTTTTGTTGTTGCAGTTTGGCTGGGGCTGGGTTTGAACCCGCCACCCTCAGTATATGGGGCCAGCGCCCTGCCCACTGAGCCACAGGCGCTGCCCATAGGTAGTACTTTTTTTTTTTTTTGAGACAGAGCCTCAAGCTGTCACCCTGGAGAGAGTGCTGTGGCATCACAGCTCACAGCAACCTCCAACTCCTGGGCTCAAGCGAGTCTCCTGCCTCTGCCTCCCAAGTAGCTGGGACTACAGGCACCCGCCACAACACCCGGCCATTTTTTGGTTGCAGCCATCATGGTTGGTTGGTGGGCCCGGGCTGGATTCGAACCCGCCAGCTCAGGTGTACGTGGCTGGCGCCTTAGCCCGTTGAGCCACAGGCACCGAGCCCATATGTAGCACTTTTTATAGGATAAATTTGTGAACATAATTGTCAGGCCTTGAACAATAGGCAAAAATAGTACGAGGTCCTAGCTCTAGTGCTAGATAGTCTTGTATAGTGTCTTGAATTAGAGCTTGGCTCTTATGCCTTAATACCTCCAAGCTCTTCTCCTAGCCAAAGACAGCTATGAGTACAAATTAGGTCAATGAAGGGAAGATGCTCTCTCTGCTCCTGGCATAAGTAGTCCAGGCCACTGTCACTCCCTGGACAGCACTTTTGTACTTGGGGAAAACAGCACAGAGACTCCACCATGGAATCCTAGGCCTTAATTTCTGACAATCAGGTTTGAGCAGAAAAACTGATCAAGGAGGGGAATTGTTGACACAAGAGGCCTGGCCAGACATTTTTAGCAACAATCTTAAGTCTTTCCACAGGATCCTTGATAACCCTCCTAAAAATTCTAACTTGGGTCTTGACCTTGGCAGTAAACCTATGGCTTAGGTAAACATTGTGTTATTTCTCATTAGGCTACTTCTATAACTAGGTAAAAGAATCTAGTGTAGCAATTCCAAAATTAGCAACTAAGCACATACCTCTAACCGTGAAATAGGTTGTGGGCCAAAGCTTTCTTCTTCCACTGAAGTATCTGCATTTGCTTGAAGCTGCATCTGCATAGCCATTACTGAAAAACAAAGATGGCCATCAGTATGAACACTAGAGACATAAGGTGGGGCTAAGTACAGAGCTCAAACTTAGTTTTGTAATAAATCTCTGAAGAGGCTCAGCGCCTGTGGCTCAAAGGGCTAAGGTGCCAGCCACATACACCTGAGCTGGCGGGTTCGAATCCAGCCTGGGGCCGCCAAACAACAATGATGGCTGCAACCAAAAAATGGCCGGGCGTTGTGGCGGGTGCCTGCAGTCCCAGCTACTTGGGGGGCAGAGGCAAGAGACTCGCTTGAGCTCAGGAATTAGAGGTTGCTGTGAGCTGTGATGCCACAGCACTCTATCCAGGAGGACAGCTTGAGGCTCTGTCTCAAAAAAATAAATATATAAATAAATAAATCTCTGAAGAATTACTTTATAAGCTTTTGGTCTAATCATTGACTACCCACAGCAGGAAAAAGAGCAAACTTGTCACTAGCTTTTCTATCTATCTAGATAACCAGTTAGTTGTATCAGAACTCTTTAGGAATATTGATGATCTTGGCTATTCCTAAAGAGCCAAGATCATTCTGCTTCTTATATACACAGTAACTAGCGCTTTCTTTGGCAGCATATATACTAAAATTGGAACGATACAGAGAAGATTAGCATGGCCTCTGTATAAAGATGACATGAAAATTCATGAGGCATGCCATATTTAAGAAAAAAAAATACACCTTAACTAAGTAAATAATGCTCCCTGTTCTTTATATTCCTCAAGGTAGTAGCCAAGTCTTGTTTATTTATTTATCTTTTATTATTTTTTGAGACAGAGTCTCACTTTGTCACCCTCAGTAGAGTACCATCGTGTCACAGCTCACAGCAACCTCAAACTCTTGGGCTTAAGTGATTCTCTTGCCTCAGCTGTGAAGACCAAGCTGACTCCATTTTATTAAAACTAACTCCATCTTGTTCCTCAGCCTTCATTGCAGCAGCATGCATACCGAAAGCGTTAACTCACTCACTCACTCCCTCCCCTGCCCCTCGTCCTTGTGTCTGCCCGAGTGATAGCAGCTCCTTCCCAGACTAGCCAAGGACAAGTATTACTCAGTCCCCTAGACCTCTATCAGCTCACCCCACCCCCCCTCCCTTTTTCCTTTCTGTACCCCTAAAAACTCCCTCCTCTTCCAGGCCGCAGGCTTTTCCGTTTTCCTGCTGTGCCAGGTGTCAGAGTCCCTTGCTATTGCATCGGATTTAGCCTCTTGGTGATTTATGTGGGGGATCCCTTGAGCTGGGCACAACAGGCACAAACTCTTGGAGGGCAATTTGGAAGTACTGAGTAAAAATTAAAGTCTACTTAGCAATTGTACTTCTGGGAATTTATCTTATTTGCACAAAGATACTTGCTGTGCATTGTTTATAATTGTGAAAAACTGAGAAGGACCCAAATGTCCATTCAAAGGAGAATGGTCTAATAAATTGTCCTATGTCCTTATATGCTGCTGTTCCAAGGAATGCATGAGATTTTTATGTGTGGACATGCAAAGCTGTAAAAAGTACATTAAATTAAAAAGCAGGCTTCAAGAGGGCATATATGATATAACGTAATCTCATTTGTGTTTAAAAAACAATATATGTGTTCACTAGTCATATGTGTATATAGAAAATTTCTAGATGACATAGAGGAAGTGCTTACAATGATTAACACTGCAGAGCAGAACTAGGGTTCAGGCAGAAGAGACTTTACTACTCACTACTTTGAGCGTGTAATACTTTTATTTAATAAAAAAACTGAAAGCAAACTTATTTTCCAAACGACATCCCTAAAGGAAAAAAAAATCCATGTGTTAAATTTCAGGGAGAACTGGATTAATTAATGTTGAATTTCTAGCTAGGAAGTATGATTCATTTTTCTTGGGAATTCCTTAAATGCAACAAATTACCCAAGTGCCGTGCCTGAGGTTAGGATGAGTGCTGGTGCACACATAAGGCGGGATATAGGAGTCCTGGGAAAATCTCAGAGAAGCTGTGAAAGGGATTCATTTCTAGAAATTAGGCAAGTGGATGTTTACCTTCAGGAAGCGTGCATCCCGATTTTGTACATAAGGCTGCTCCTCAAGTCAGCATTTCTAGTCTGAACCAATTATTTAAATGTTATGTTTACCATTATGTCTGGGAAATTTCTGTGGTTGTCTCACTAAGGAGGTAAATGGGAAACCTAATTATGCAAGGACGTCCCAAGAGATCTAGGACACTTACATCTGCGGTGAACAGTCCAATCCAGTGGGCACGTCCCAGCCGGTTGAGGACAACAGTGAGGAAGGACTGGTGATACTGGTCTGCAATGCTGACCAGGTCCGCTCCGTGCACCAGGCAGGTTTTGATTGCTGCATACCACGTCATATTTGCATGAATTATTTTGTAAGTTCTGTTTCCATATTCTAAGGTATTGGGGACTGGATACATGTCAGATGCATTTACAGCATGTCCAGAAGTATCTAGAATAAGAACAGCAACAAAAATCATTTGTAGCATCTGGATGAGAAAGCAGGAAGTAAAGCTTAGCGTGGATCCTCTGATGGTCCGTGTTGATCAGAGAGTTTTTCTTCCAGAATCGACTCTTTCAAAAAGAGGATACTACCTTAAAGTGTATATGATGTTAAAGAATTAGAACATTCTTTAGAACATGTAGGAAATTCAATGAATGCATTTTTTTCAAAAATATAAACATAGTTTGAACCAGTTCTAGAGAGTTTTCATTTTTGACCATCCCTTGTCAAACTGACCACTTTTTGGTGGAACCCATGGGGATCTGTTTCATTCTATGAGGGACACTTGGCTTAATACACATTGCTGTAGCAGAACTTAATACTTATAGACAGAATATTGACACGTACAGTCATACACTGCCTTGCAATCCTAATTTCCCATGAGCATATTCTCAGGCAAACCTGCAGGCTGTACTTTTGAGACTATATAATCCCTATCATATTTGCATGTAAAATTCTAAAAGGAATTTTTAAAAAAACTAAGTAGTACATGTTTAGAAATACACAGAGTTACTGGTAATATGTCACCTGTCAGAGTCAAGATTTATGAATGAAAAGGCAAGGTTTTCTCACTCGTGATCATTGGTGCTTGTGTGTACGTGAGAAGCTGTGACCATGTGACAACGAGCTTGTGTTTTACATACAGATGTTTCCTCTCTCCTGCCTGCATTTGACTTTCTGTTCTGTATTAATTTATCTGTTATGCCAGGATAAGCAAACTTTAGAAACCTAAAACACAAAAACAAGGTAAAGAGTTTCTCTGTGATATGATCCAAAGTGACTTGAATTCATCTCTGTGTGCTGGTTTTTATTATATTTGGGGTAGGAAAGGAGCATGGTGAGGCTAGGAGACCTGGGATTTAATCCTGTTCCTTGGGGAAATAATCTCTCTCTATACCTCAAATACGTGGGCTGTAAGAGAGCACTCAGGGCTCTCTTAGAGGGGTGTGGGTAGAAAGGTAGTTTCTATTTTTATCACCTGCTTATTCTTTGTTAGAAGTCATTTTGCCAGCCTATGTACCTAGTACGTGGTTATTTATACAAGATCAAAACAATACCAAAGTAGCCATTTAAAATAATAATAATAATTAGCAAAATCAAAATAACTGAAAGTCTTTGTGTATGTGACCCAAATTCTAATTTGACTTTTTTTCCCCACTGAATTACATATCTAAACTTTTACACATATGTATTTCTCTATGTGTAATTGATTCCATTATGTTTCAAAATATAAGTGATTTTAGGCAACAGGACTTTCCCGCCCATTGGTCTAAAAATGAAAGGTCTATTAAAAGCGAAGTTCCAAACTGGAGGTCTTCACTTTGCCCTTATTTCTCTTTATTCAGATTTCTTAATTTTTTTAGACAGATAAAAGGCTGTAGGCTGAAGCCCAATGTAAGCACATATTTATCTGATGCATAAAAAAGAGAAACAGAACTTGGATATTTATCGTAGGCTATAAGAGTTTGTGTGGTTGAATTAATACATTTTGGAAATAATAAAAAACACTCTTCTCGTTTGTAAAACATATGCTGTAACTATGCTAAGCATAACGTACACATAGAAAATCTGAAGACAGTTATTAGCCCATTTTGCAGAAATCAAGGTTCATAGCCGATGAATAAAGTGACTAAGGTTATTTACAGAGGAGGGCAGGCATTCCAGGGCCTCTGCTCTCCACCACCACTTCTCTGTACTGTCTCCAAGAGAACATCCACACTGTTAGTTCCCAAAATATTTCTAGACGAGATCAACCGCAAGGCAGTGTAATAGAATCACTGGGTTTAACTGAGACGCTGTGTGTAACTTATTTTTTCTAAGTCTCAAGTCCTCCTCTGTAAAGCGCAGGAACTTTGACCTGCTTCATAGAACTGTCCCGAGCAGCTCATGGCATGACGCCCACGCGCAGGGCGCAGTGCCAGGTACATCGGACGCCTGAAGTGCAGGGGCCCTGACATTGTTTCTGTCCCCACAAGGCTTTGCCCTTCCCATTTTACTCTCGCTATTACAGAGTTAGTATCTTCTTTCAGTTCCTGAGCACAATCATGCTTAAGTGATAACTGAGAACCAAAAGCGGAGCGTCCCTGGAACTGTTTTTTTGAGGATGGGGTGATACGGGCCGCTATTTAGTATCATAGTTCATGCTCACGCAACACTGAGAAGTGTAATTCACGTTTCAAGTGTGTGTGTGTGTGTGTGAGTGTGTGTATTTATGTATCTGCTAGGCTGCTCAGGCTTCCTTCCACACAACCCAGATATAGGCCGACCGCCCTCCCAGCGCTCAGTGAGCCTGCGCGGTCGTTTCCCTTTGTATTCCTCAGGTCTCACTTCCAGCGCATTCGCACCCTCTTTGACCCCACTGGCTATTTGTATTTCACACCAGAAACCCTTGGGGGTTCTGCTCAGCAGATCTACAAGCATTCTGCATACCATCTGTAGCTACAGAGACCATTTTTAGGATTCTAAGAAAGGGGTAAATATAAATTAGTTTATTTCCCTGATTCTTCTCCAGTATTTTCTTTTTAAAAATTGCCTAAGGGTGGGACACAATTATAAGAGGAACTGTATCTAACAAGTGCAAAAAAAAAAATTCTACCAAAAAAAAAAAAATATTGCCTAAGTAGACACATAATCTCAGAACAAAGTAGTAAGGCCATTTAATATGACTAAAATGGAGACAGAAACTTGGTTATCACTCAAGGAGCCTCTGCAGACCTTAGAACCTCACAAAAGGCATAGTCCTAGGGCGTGACTAAATCCAGGTAAAACCAAAGGATAATGCCTTGACACCATTAGCTGTGAAACTGTTAGCTGTACAGTTATGGAAAACAAGAATGGACAAGGAAGGACAGGCTGTGGAAATGAAAGGCATAAAAACCAAATATTTCTTACCCTGCATTTTTTCACAGACAAACCCATAACCTTCTTTTCCACAGTCTTCAAAATACCATTTTCCAGTAAAATGAAAATTAGGATTACTTGACAGCAAGGCACAGAGAGGAATGTGTTTTTGAACTTCAGTGGTGTTATAACTTGGAATCTTTAAAAGAATATATATGTTATCAAAAATATGGTAACATATAACATTATTATAGCTTCTGAAATTTTTATGAAGGATGAATTTAAATTGACACCATTGTTCTTTTATTTGCATTTAATAGATCTGCTCACAAATCACTTTATAACCTACAAAATCAACAATTACTGTGGTGAGCAAAGCAATTATATTTATGGAATACATGAAAACCATATGAAATTACATTATGAAAAATTAATATATGAATGACAAGATGACATAAATTTAGACCTAGAAATATATAAAGTAAAAGAAAAAGCTGGAGTAAACAAGTCTTGAATAAAATCTCTCGTCAAAATGATTTCTAAAAAATAAATCTCAAAACTTACATTTATTACATCAACTGGAGACCAGTTAGAATATGCCACAGGCTTTCCATTTAGCCACTTTTCATAATTACTATTTTGTAACCCTATCCACACATTAGTGGTCTGGCCAAAAAGATTCATAGTAATGAAAGCTGAAAAATAAGAATACATTATCTAATTTAATACCATTGAAACCATTTGGGTAATCATCAAATTCTTTTCATAGCTATGATAATATTTAAATGACAGCAAAATCTAATTACAAATCAATTGCAGCAATTTGTTACTTTGTCCTTGTTAAGGTAATGTAGTTTCTTTCACTTTTGTTTTAGTTTAAATCGACAGATTAGCTAAATAACCTGAGATTTCATCATAGCAGCAATAAAACAATTTATAGTGTTCATTCATTTTCTTTCTAAACAGAAGAGGATTTATCTGCTCTATTTAAACTAAAGTTTGCAATTGTCTAAATAGCAAATGTATACAGATAAATCTAAAGGGATTATTTTAGCTATTTTGAAATACAGATCATAAATATGTACTTATTCTTTCTACTGCTTTTGGTGAGACGAAAGCTTTAAAACTCAGCAGTTCATAAGCAATGTGGTATACTGACTTTCACATATGTCATGACAAAACCTTATAGGTCAAACTGAACATATATATGTCATCAGCAATAACATTTTAAATTTACATACAGAAATAATAAATTTGTATTTGGTAATGTTAGTATTTTGGGTGAAATATCTTAAAAAAATACTTGAATAAAAATGGTTATTTTGGGGTGGCGCCTGTGGCTCAAAGGAGTAGGGCGCCAACCCCATGTGCCGGAGGTGGTGGGTTCAAACCTGGCCCTGGCCAAAAACTGCAAAAAAAGGTTATTTTGGCCTGGGTGAACATTGAGTACTCTACCTTGCTCTACTTCACTTTCAATGGCCACCAGTGTCCCTCCTGCTTCAACACAGAAATCCCGAGCACGTGTCCAGTTCTTCTGATTGCTTGGGTCTTTGGGGATATTCATCAAAAGACACTATAAAAAATGTCAAAACAAAACGTTCATTTCTGTATTTTTTAAAAAGTGGATTAAACATTTCCCAAAGAAATCGGGGCCAGTTTGGAGAATTCTTTTTTTTTTTTTTTTTTAATTTTCAGGGGCAGAAAGAACTCATGTTTCTTTCAACTGCTGGGAAGGTATTAAAGCAAAGCGAAGAGGAGCAGCTTTCCAGGTGAATGGACGACTTGCCTGCATTTGCATCAGGCAGGAACGGAAGAAAGGACGTCTTTTGAATGTGGGTTATCAGAACAGGGTCTTTTGCTCAATGAAAATTAGTATCCTTCCTGAAAAGGGCCAGTCTGATCACACAGGTTACAGTGGCACATTTAATCTAAAAAAGGATTCCGGGAGTGGTGATGAACAATTTAGTTCAATTTTATTTACAAACACATTTCTTCACTTTCAGTGAGAGAGGAATAGTGGAGAACCAAAGCACATCAGGTATTTAAATTCAGTAAATTCCTGGAGTCAGCCCTTTGGTCAGTAAATCCACCAGAAAGAGGGGCAAAAAAAATTCTGAGCCCAGTAGGAGGAACCGTCACGGAAGGACCAATGAAACCTAGAAGGAAGGAGAAACGAGGGGCAAGGTTGGCCATCGGCACTAAGTGGGACACAGAATGAATGGCTGTGGGGTTTGGCAGTGAGAGTTGGTTGTTGCACAGGAGAGAGAATCGTGTCTGTAACATGACAGAGGTTTCTTTATTATGGGACGGGATGAGAAAGGAAATTATACATGCTAGGCAGGACAGGCAGGATTGTAGATAAGGTGTTTTTTTTTTTTTTTTCTAAAATCACAATGAAATTTAAAAATACTGGTTAGGACCAGATGAAGTTAGGTGAGAGGGAGAGAGAAAAGGGACAGGCTACAGTGGATCAGGCCAAGTTCCAGAGAAGGAGGGAGAGGTTTTATGCAAAAGATATCCAGTCTGGAATTTGCTAGAGATTCCTTTCTCATACTCAGCTTAGCCCTAGTCATTGACAGGTCAGATCCCAATTACTTGCGACTGAGAAAATTCTAGCAGCATGATTGTTCCAGATTAGCATGAAAACTTATACTTGAAAGAACATCTTTCCCTGTCTTACTTTGTAATAATATCCTTCCGATCTTTTCTTAATTTCTAAGTTTATCAGTTCCCTACCCCTTCTCCACCTCCATATACTCCTTAGGGCAGGGGGACCAAATCTTACTCCTCTTTGAACATCATATCAGTATTGGGGCCCAATAAACATTTATGAATGAAGATAAAAGTCAATAAACCCGAAAATAGTTGTCAAATGACATTGCCAGCTCAGAAAGGCAATTTGCCACTCAGGGGATATTTGACGATGTCTTGAGAGATTTCTGGTTGCTACGGTTTGGGGGAAGGGTTGTTACTGACACCTGGCAGAGCTGCTAAACATTCCACAACCTGAGAGTCCGGTCAGTCCTCCACAACAAAGGATGTCCAGCCCAGTGTATCAATAGTGCAAAGTAACGCTTTTCAAAACTCAGTTCTGATCATGTTACTTTTTACTTTAAACCCTTCAGAAATTTTCCACTGCTCATAGGATAAAAACCAGAAACCCCAAGGTAGCCTGAAGTTGGGTCACTAGGAGAGAAAGTACATTTCTAATTCTTCTGGTCTCCTTTGCCTTGTTTGCTTCACAAAGAAACTGAATTGGGTTTAAAGGAGTTTAATTTTATAACAACTATCCTTTTATCTATTTCCTTTCATTTTGCTTCTTTCCTCTAATTACAAATTCTAAAGAGTGGCACATACTAATTATTAGGAAGTCTTATCATTTAATGTGAATTCACCTTGTGTTCAGATAGTTACACTAATGAACCATTCATAAATACCAATGAACCTCATTGGTTCAGTTGGCTCAATAAATCTCTCTGGAAAAACATCCCCCTCTTCGCACCCACAATGTTTTGACTCAGCCAAGATTTACTAGCTTGACTGTGGAAGAGTGGCCTCCCATTACCACAACTTCATTGTTTCCAAAAATAGCTATAATGGTGTCATTAATAACTAAAACAAAGCAGCAAGATGAAGTACAGCATCCTTAATTTTAAATTGTTTATTTACTTACTACGGTGCAAAATGTGATCAAGTTTAATGTATCTCTGCTCATTTCTGAATTAATACATGTACTCCTACTGATTCTAAATGAGTTTTGAATAGAAAATCCTTTCTTGATTCAAAATAATTTCTAAGTCAACATTTGAAAATAAGGATTCACAATCTTCCCTCCAAAGTTGGTCCTTTCCCGGTGTTACTGTATAGCCTGAAAGCTGGAAGGCATTCTCACCCCTATAGGCCTACCATTTGGACATCCCATTTCTGAAAAAGTCCCTTCACCCATCCCCACATCCCAGCTGCCCCATGGTCTTTGCCATCCTATCTTAGACCAAGCTACTCATCGCTTGCCTGGACCACTGTAATTGCTTCCTAACCGCCCTCATCTTTCCCACCCATGCCCTTCTCCCACACATCCTTGGTGCTGCATCTAGAGCAAAGCCTTTCAAGGTTCAGTCCTTGCCTAGCCATGTCCCTCTCTAGTTTAAAACCCTTCAAGGGTTTGCCATTACTCTTAGGACAAAAAATGAGAAATTCAAACATCTAGTATCACTCTTGCCTACTTCTTTCTGCCTCACTTTCCACCGTCCTAATTTTCTTTAGTTTCTTAAATGTCACATTCCCTTAAAATGTCACATCACACGACCTTAGTACATGTTGCTCCCCTTACTTTTAATGTTCCTGGCCTTTCTGACCACCTCAGTCAGGTCTTCCTGTTATGCACTTTTATAGAACTGTATAGCTTTCCTTTGTTATGTATGCCATAGTCTTAAATTATGCAGTTTTTTTTTAATCTAAGGTTTGTTCTCCCTCTACTCTGTAAGTATCAAAAGAGAAAGGGTTGTGCCTGTTTTTCCTCACCATTGAGTTCTCAGTATCCAAAATAGTTCAGTGGTGCTGGTGAGAGGGTGTGGAGAATAGGCAACACTTTTACATTGTTGGTAGGACTGCAAATTAATACAGCCTCTTTGGAAGGAAGTATGGAGAACCCTCAAAGAACTCAAATTAGACCTTCCATTTGATCCTGCAATCCCATTACTAGGCATCTACCCAGAAGAAAAAAAATAATCATTTTATCATAAGGACATTTGTACTAGAGTGTTTATCGCAGCTCGATTCCCAATCACCAAGGTGTGGAATCAACCCAAGTGCCCATCAACATATGGATGGATTAATAAACTGTGGTATATATATACCATGGTATACTATTCAGCCATGAAAAGGTGGAGATTTTACACGTTTTGTATTAACCCAGATGGAGTTGGACAATATTCTCCTTAGTAAAGCATCACAAAAATGGAAAAGCAAATATCCAATGTACTCAATACTAATGTGAAACCAGTAGATGAACAAATAGATGCCCACACAAGAGAAAACCACATTAAAATCAAGGGGAGGGGGAAGGGGATTGGTTTGCTCTCACCTGACACGTTCAATGTAGGGTATATGGCACACCTGTGTGAGGGACACACCTACAACTTGGATTCTACCCAGAAAGCACAAACAATGCAACGTACAATCATTTGTACCCTCACATTAATCTGAAAAAACAAAACCTAGTTAAATGAATGAATGAATGAAGTGTGAAGAATTTCAATAAATTACAAAAACAGAAGAGAATATTTTAAAGGACAAACTATACTGTGTTAATATTTGCTAATCCCAAACTAAATGGTATAACTTAGCCATTAGCACTCAATCTAAGTCTCAAATAAAAATGTGTAAGTAGAAGCACAAGAGTTAATGTAACACACACACACACACACACACAGAATCCCTTCCTCCCACAGCTCTGCTGAGACAAGTAGATGACTCACTCTCCCTGGGTCAACATGTGATCAAGACTCTTTTATTTTTTTTTCTTTTCTTTAATTTTTTTAGAAACAGTCTTACTTTATTGCCCTTGGTAGAGTGCTGTGGTGTCACAGCTCACAGTAACCTCCAACTCCTGGGCTTAGGCAATTCTCTTGCCTCAGTCTCCCAAGTAGCTGGGACTTACAGGCACCTGCCACAACACCCAGCTATTTTTTGTCGCAGTTTGGCCGGGGCCGGGTTTGAATCTGCCACCCTCAGTATATGGGGCCGGCGCCCTCCCCACTGAGCCACAGGCACTGCTGCCCTGATCCAGACTCTTTTATACTGTCAAACACAGAGGAAATTACTTGTGAGACAATAGAAAAGATGCTGCATTTCTGAGTATCTCAGTCTTTAAAATTGAAAGGTGGTTAATTTGTCATCCAACTAGTATTTGTTTTTCTTAGAAATAACCAATAAAAATTAGTCCTAAGAAATTGACAAACCAGAAGCAAGTTTAATGGGAAATAACCATATTGGAACCTGTTCAGAATTGTGAACTGAGTAAGGTCTATGGTCATTAACTCTCAGTTTTCCTTCTGTAGCTTTATTTGTTGATGGGGGAAAATCCCATTCCTAGCTGACTCCCAACTCCTCTCAGCTATTAATTTTCCTGTGAGCAGCATTTCTAATAATCTGATAAATACACTTATTTTAAGATGTAGATAAGGCAATCTCAGAAAAGAATTTCCTTAAGGGGTGGGAGGCTCTGGCTCATGCCTGTAATCCTAGCACTCTGGGAGGCCGAAGCAGGTGGACTGCCTGAGCTTAGTTCTAGGCCAACCTGAGCAAGAGCAAGACCTGTCTCTGCTAGAAAAAACTAGCAGCAGTTATAGCGAGTGCCTGTAGTCCAGTTACTTGGGAGGCTGAGGCAAGAGAATCATTATACTTTACAGCCTAAGAGTTTAAGGTTGCTGTGAGCTATGAACCCATGACACTCTACCCAGGGCGACAGAGTGAGACTCTGTCTCAAAAGCAAAACAAAACAAAACAAGACCCGCCCCCCCAAAACTAAATAAATACAAAATAAAGGAAAATGTTAAGGCAAAGGAATGAAACTCCTTGGAATTTTAGCTGTTAATGAGCAAGGGAAGTCACTGTGGGTGGGGAGACAAGGATGGTGACTCTGACTCTGCGCCCAGTGAATGATCACCTCCCATGAAGCCTGCTGTGACGACGTTCTTCACAATCAAATCCTCTGAATGCCTTGTCAACAAAGTTGTGGAATTATGATTGTTGCATTGCTGGGCGAATTTTGGCTGCACGTTAGGATAACTGAAGGAGCTTTTTAAAAATTCAGTTGCCTGAATCCCATGGAGATAAGTTAAATAA